>JAGDQP010031832.1:0-16207 GCA_022664845.1 Lepisma saccharinum
CGACAATTGATCGCTCTCCGAATTTCCACTGATTCAAAAGGTTTCTCCGACTGGATTCTTTTTTTTTCTTTCTTTGCTTTTGTCGAAAGCTATCACAAGGGATGGTGGAACTCCCAAATACAGAAGAAGAGAGGACAATTATTCTGGAGATGAAATCACTTTTTTTTTTCTTTTTGGAAACCATTTCTTTACTTTACTGCCCCCAAGCCTTTTTGTGTGCAGAAAGCAGGACATACAGGGGTAGGATAGACATTTTTGGAACGAAAAAAAAAATGTTTCCTTTACAATGAGCATCTACAAAAATACAGTGAGCCCCAAAAAATTATACATACAGTTTTTGCCGTCAACAACAGTTAATAATAAAGTGTAAAAAAAAAAATTGTATTATTCAATTTTTCAGAGTAGAATTTTTTTAGTGCTACAAATGGGACCGGGCCTTGTCGGATTATAGAGATCCATGTCGGACTACAGAGACTCTACCAGTAATCTCTGTCATCTGACACATGGGACCGAGCCCTGCTCAAGCAATGTTGGATTTGTGGTTGACAAACACAGTGTGCGTGGGTTCTCTTAGTGTGGCTGGTTTAATGGACAGCATACCTAATCGGCAAGTGGGAGGTCCGGTCAAAGAGGCTGCCAATATTTTATTTGTGTTCTCTTTTATTTGGCTATTTCAGTATATTTTTTTTTCTCTTTCCGCATATATAGCATTACATGGGACCGAGCCTTGTCGGATTATAGAGATCCGTGTCGGACTGGCGAAGTGTCGGACTACAGAGACTACCAGTACTTTTGAAGTGTTATTTGGTTTCAGCATATCATTTATCTGTACCAGATTTAATTGTAATAGATTTTTTTAAAAAGTTTTTGTACTCTTCTTTTTTTAAAAAAAAATTGAACGTAGCTTCGAAACTAGCTGTCACAGGACAACGAAATAAACTTGTTAGAATCACAGTGGAATATGAGATGGAATGATAATATGGTTGTGTAACCAGACAGAAATAGCGGGAAATTTGATGGAAAGGAAGGGAATATTTTATTGTAAAAAAATCCCTCTTCTTATACAGGGCTTACAGTGGTATGCAATTTCCGTACGGTCAGGATTTTTTTTTTCTGAATTACTAACAAGACTCCTCTACAAAATGGCGTAGTTTAAAAAAAAATCTCGTCAATAGCTACCTCACATCAGGGGGAATTATTTTTTTATATAAAACACAGAAGTGAAAAATTTCAATGTTTATTTTTAATAAAGAAAACCACAGTTTTCTGACAAGGCAGATTATACTTTAACAACAAAAAGAAACTGAAGTGTAAAAGTTTCGGAAGTATACCAACTCCTTCCTCAGACTGCACTCTACAACGAAACATAGACAATGACTTAAGCAAGACAACATGATCTCCTTTCTTGTTGTCTTGTTTGCTTAAATGCTTTGGACCTGGCCTGACCCGGAGGGCAGAGCAGGGTGGGTTTTTAATTCTTTCCTTATGATGACTTTTGGCGTCTGAACAGTGTGTAACGAATTGCTATCGTTACAGCTTATTTAATACTATTTTATCGTTCTTGTTACGTCGTTTGATATTTCATTGTCTTTCCCGCTCTCATCAGTCTGTTGTTTTGTTGCATTGCATTGTGGTAAGAATGGTATGCTTGCCAACTGAAGCCTCTGTGACTTCAGTTCGCTTTGATTCAGGTTCGTTGGACATGTAATTTTTTTGTGCTCTATATTACGACGTCAATTGTTATTTGGCTTATGCCTTGGTGTGATTTGACTTTCTATAAAATAAATATAGGGTCAAATCCTTACCACCATTTTCGCCATAATTTTTTGAGGAAACAAAATGAGGAAATATTGTGCTCGAAAGTCTCAACCAATGATGAGATCCTGTAAGCCTCAAACATACGGAAAAAAAAGGCGTTGTTAGCGATAAATTTCTTAATATATGAAAATCTAGTCAAAGATCTGTCGTATTATAAAGTACTTAATATGATTCTCATTTAAGTGATTGTTATATATCCGTTCAACTGAAGATTACGTGGCTAGTATAAAAACTAGATATTCAAAGGTAGGTAGGAAATCTTTACTGCTCGGAACTCTTAGTGTTCCCAATGAACCAACAGATGGCAGAATTGCTGTACTGATAACAAATGCAGTTTATCTGCTGCCACCTTATGCTGAAATGTGGCAAATCGGATCCGAAATTTCAGATCCAGAATTTGACACTTAAAGATACATAAAAAAAGGGCACAGTAATACATTTTCTGAGTCCACCGAGTTTCACAATACCGCAATTCGATACAGAATATAAATGAAAACTCCTGCTTGTCATGGGCATTGTTCGCTGTTGCCACATAGTGCAACTGACGGATTAAAAAAAAACAATCCTACAGCAACATTCTACGAATGCGGGTGTACATAAGGATCTAGAAAACATGGCATAGGATAGTCATTACATTTGCTGATAAGTTATTCTGCATATGTTAACGTACAGACAGAATATTATTTTCCTGGATTCCGGAGTGAAAAGAGAATATTAAGAAATTAAAGACTTTGCAACGTGTGAAAATCAGCGTAATATTTTTCAGTTTTTATCTCCCAGTTAACATGTAAATTACTCCCTCCTCCCACACTTTGATGACCTCCACTCTTCATCCAACTTTTCACTGAAAGTAAGTGAAATCCACTCATGTGATTGCTCTAGCAGCAGTCAACATTAATTTAAAACAGTGTGGTGAAACGCTTCTCTCCCTGCTGTCCTGTCGACATCCAAACCATCCAAAATTCTCTATCACATTTTATGCATTGCCTTGTAGCAGTGCTGTTGCTACTACTACTATTACTGCTATTACAACCCCGTCCTCCAAATCTGCCTCTCCCTTCTGGCTCAGCTATCATCACCCCTTCCACGTGGAGCTCTCGTCCCCATCCTCCAGCAACATGAACATACACGATAAAAATCCGGTGTCCAATGTCACCAAACTCTCCCGGAAGGCCGGAACACAAGCTCAACATTGTATCCCGGCGTGCGCAAGAGATCAAGAGAGGCCAACCAGCCAGATAATGAATTCCTAGGTGAGAGTGTCAGAAGGTCTAATTACTCATCTGCCCAAGACAAATACGAACTCTGTTAATAGGGCTCATAACTCACCATGTCATTAAGAGGCAGTGTTACTAACCACTGAGTGCAGACCTAGTGCCATCTATCTACATTATAAGGATGAAAAGGGGGTGTAGACTGCGGAACTACAAAATCTATATACTTGGATATATCCGAAAGGGTTTGTCAAGGAACGAAACGCGGAATTATTTAAAATCTGTATAGCTGCTGCCTTCTTTAAAACTGGGAACAATTTTCAACGCAAGGTAAATAAAAACTTATGCAAATGTTTTCTTATTGTTTTGTCTTAAGGCTGTTGTAAATCAACGATATCTAACGCTAGTAGATGGCAGCACTACTCTGTAAGTTTATAGGGTTATTATGCCCACTCTTACACCTACGTACTGCCCATTGCTGATTAATACACACGCACAGCATACGACTTATTGACAAACGAATGTTGGATATGAGATCTAATAATTTGTACTAACAACTTGAATGTAAAAAAAAAAGAAGGAATGTACCCCCCCCAGGCAAAATTGTAGTTTACTATTTATCCTACTATTGTAATGCTAATTGTACAAGTAACGCCCTCCCGGTTCTCTGAAATATCCCCCCCGGTCACATTTTCTGAACGAAAGCCTGGGTAAGTGGTAACTGGTATTACCTCTGAGAACAGTATACAGAGTAATAACCTGCATTTTCTATCTGGCTTTGAAGAAGTTCCTTGATTCACAAATAGAGGTCTCTGATAGCTTGTTTCCTTAAACATTCTGACAAATTCAAGCTTACGATTGATTCATACTGCCATTGGTTCAGTTAACAGGAAAGGCTGGACCAATCGTAGAGTTCCAGTTTACTAAGAAAAAAATAAGTTTTGATCTCACAGAGCCATCTCCCAGTGACGAAAGAACTTCTTCGAGGCCAGATAGAAATACACGTAGATACTTAGTAATAGAAGCGAATTCTCTGTACGGTCCTGTGTGATATTACAGATATAATTTATGTATAAATATGAAGGAACAATGAAAGCTAAGATACTGTAGGTACATTCTTACTACTATGTGATGTTAGCTACGTAAATGAAGTCCAGCTTATGCAAATGATATGCGTCGAATGAGAAGATTGAAAGTGAATATTAGATTTGTGTCATACTTATGCCATAGTTGAACGGAAATATTAACCGATAGGTTGTTGTGTACTTCATTACAATAATTAAGGCTGAATCGCAGTGGGTTTTCCCGCCTTTTTCGTTTACGTCAATTATTCAAAATTCCGTGCAGATGAACAAAATTTAACTTTCACGAACCAAAGTTCGTTTCGTCGTTTAACAGTGGGTAGAATTAGTTTTAATAAAATATTAATAGTAACCTCAGGACAGAATAATTTCCCAAAAGTGTCTGCACACAATCCTGAGGTTACTAGTAGCATTTCTTTAAAACTAATTGTACTCGTTATTGAAGGACGAAACGAACTTTGGTCCGTGAAAGTTAAATTTTGTTTACCTGCCCGGAATTTTGAATAATTGATGTAATTCGAAAAAGGCGGGAAAATCCACTGCGATTCAACCTTAATGATTGGGTGCACTAACGGTTGAAACCAAGTGAATGTTTTAGTTTATTGAAACAAGGTATTTTATCTGCTTAAGGACGTGCAATAAAGTGTACACTTTCTTATGTGTTCGTTGAATATAAGTTGGATGTCCATGACAACTACCAGATTTCTAACTTGCTTAGCATTCAAACGTAAGAATTTTAGTTGGATCCGCCTGAAGACCTCCATATTCATTTCTAATCATCCCTATCCTTGGTTGGTAACCTTATCTTAACGAGTTTACCCCGTTGTATAAATCTCTTGTGTTATTTATTTGTCTTACCGTTTTCATCTAGCTCCTGAATTTTCTGCGTTAGATATTTTCGTTTCTTTATTATTATTTCTAAACCCGCGTGTGGCGTTACGTATTGTGTTACTGCAGTGGTTAGCATTTGCTCATGTTTTATTGCTTAGCCATCGCTGCCTCGCTTGTTGTTTCTCATGAAGGTACATTCTTCATCAAACCACTGTTTGTACTTCTGCAGTTTCTTGTCGCTCTTCACTGTATCACGCATTGCCTCCCACATACCAACTACGGAAACATAGATACGACTTTGTACTGCAAGACAAAGGAACGAAAATTTTCCTTTGGAAAAATGAACGAAGTTCGACTTTCAGTTCCACTTGGAGCCAGTTTCTTTAAAACAGTGAACTCTCTCACTGATACGACACTACAGTGTTATCCTTCTCAAGGATAGTGATGTGAGGTCGGAACAATCTGCCTGTAGATAGGATGATGGCGTAGCACTGATAGCTCTGGATATGACTGCTCTGAAGTTGACGTCATAAAGCATTAATCCTGCCAATCACTACTTTAAGATTAAGAAAGTCCAAACAGCGAGTTCCTTCCTGACGTTGGTGTGCAATATGTGTGATACTTCGGATCAACTAATAGGTTACTACCCCGGATACCGTAATAATGTGGCGTAATCTAGTCCAACCTTCACCTAACCTAACATTAAACTAATTTGATGAAACCTTAAGGTACCTAATTTATGTTTAGCTAACCTTAGAACTAACATAATCTAATCACGTATTTTGATACTGATTGAACGATTCGGGGAAGTATTTTAAGTCTAGCCAATACTCCAATAACAAGTACCATTGAGTTTGAATTAATTGTAAGCGTAACTTTAAGATTGAATCCCGACAATTTTCTGGCTGTTTCAACACGAGTTTCTTTCGTTGATTCCTCTACAACTTAATACATACATTTTCATACACATATTTCTTAATAAAAGTTACGAACTCTTGTAATAGAAGGATTATATTCGTGTATAAAGGTTATAACGGAACTTAGAACTCTACAAATTTCTCAAACTTAATTTAAACAACTCAAATCTTTTCTATGGTGACGTCAAACTGAGGTCTATAAAACTTATCTACTATAGGAATATTCCTCGGAAACATGAAGGAAACGTTGAAGCCATTTAACTGCATTTCTTCAGGGATCCGAAATGACTGAACGGGGAACGAGTACTTTGAAAACTCTTTATCAACACCACCCAACAATTTGCACGAGTACTGAAAGGAATCTTCCTCATTGGTAGCTATAATTGTCTGCACGATGACATACATCATTGTATCATCACTTCTTGGCATTTGGATCTTCATCTGAAAGAGACCCCACTCATTAACTCGAAGGAAGACTGCTCGTGAAGAATGTACAGGCACATCCACTCCTATGAACATTGAACATACGTTACCGTCTGTTATGGTTCCGGTAACAAGGCAATTTGAATGAAATCTCCAAATATGTGAAAGCATAGTGTCTTTTGAATCTAACATTTGTCTACATTTCTTCAAAGGGCATTGGTAATACGCAAATGGACAGATACTTTCATGTATCTTCTTTTGAGTTTGCACGCAGAGAACTTTGCAGCCTCTAATTCTGTATTTGCAGGGAAGATGTACTGTTCGCACAAGTGATTCTGCGATGAAACTTCTCCCATCTAGGAAACTACTGTCGCAAACAGGGCAAGAAGTAATTGGTACTGCTCGGCATGTATTACATATATGGTGCCCCTTAATGCAAATCGAAATAGGTGGTGATGGCATATCACAACAGACAGGACATTCGAGATGTCGCCACAGATTGCTGAGACAATCCAACTTGTTTGTACTTAATTCAGAATCTTGGATCACCAAATCGCATTCTTTTCTTTTCTTTCGGCGTGGTCTTCTTCTGTGATTGACAGACTCATCAGGTCCAATCTTTCGAACGAGCTTTCTAATTTCAAATTGATAAGTTTCTGCAACTTCAGAAAACGGATTCTCTTCTTTACATCTAGAAGGGTGCTTTGAAGGCGTGAACATATGAGTTCGTATCCGGGCGTATTCTTCGTTAAACTGTGATTGGTACTGATCTGGGTAAGTAACTGTATCCACTGAAGAAGGATTTAGACCTACTCCATTAAGCAGAGTATATACTGGAGGACCAAAACTATCGTTACGTAGTCCGCATGGACGTAGGTAACCACCAAAGTAAGGACAATGAGACGTTACTTCAGCAATACAATCACAACAGCCTAATCTTCCATTAAAGTTGTGAGGTCCTACACTATTATCGTCGTTACAAATTCCGTTATGGTCTTGTGGACCAAATCTATACGAATTCTGGGAACTACTAAAGCCGTTGTAGCTACCAGAACCACAGTTGGTAAAACGATAGCATCTGGGAGTGTTACAGGAACGCGAATCAGGAGGAAGAACTATTGATAGGTCAATTCGGGAATGCATTTCTTTTGCTAATTAAACGGCTTTCAATATTCGATTCTGGACACACTGTATATCTTGTCTCGATTCCAACTATTTACTCTAGTTTATTGAGAAACTGCAGTTGCCGGAGTAACATGATATGAGAAAGCGATTTGCTGCTACATCACTCAACAATTTTGTTCTACAACAATGAAGGAAAATCTAGAAATGTTTGTTCATTACACAACAATGCTCAATCATGAACATTCACAATGTTTCCTCATACTGTTTCTCCCTTCCGGTTCTATGTCATGTACATTCTACATAATGTTTCGTAAAGTCTTACGACTGTTTCGTTGCCAATTTCTTCAGCGATGTTGAGAACTTATTTCAATTTTTTCATTCTTGTCTTCCAAGATGCAAATATAGTGTCTTCTTTGTCGAAATAGCGATACTTTACTGTTATTTCAAATGATTTTGTTTTATTACTCTACAAAAATAATTATTGCTTTTGTCAATCGTCACTGGCTCCTTAAGAGCGAGGGGAAATTGGCTGCGTCGGTCTGCAAAATAAGCGTCCAATCTAACATGGACTTCATACGTTTCTAGCAATCTCGTGGTTTCATCACGTTCTTTCGAAACAAATGACTCAATTGCCCCTTAAACACAATCCTTGGGATCGCAAAAGTACGTGAAGGCTCCGCGACGTGTTTTTTTTTTTTTTTTAGAAATAAAGGATGTTTTAATAATCTATGTAACAACTTTCTTATGGAAATTTCTGTTATATTTTTCCTTATTTCTAAACACAAAATAGCTCGCAACGTCTTCACTTAAGTACCTTCATAATGCCAGGAAATATGTTGAAGGCGATATTGAGTCATTTTTTCGAAGGAATCATATGAACGCAAGAAACTGCTAGAAATGTGGGGAAATCCATGTTAAATTGGACGCTTATTTAACCCCTAATTAAAAAAAAAAAAAACCTGGTTGCTACGACCACGAGGTTACGGAGAGATTAAATTGCCTAGGATCAGTGGCGGCGTAAGAGAGGGAGGACCCACATTTGTCGAAGGGCCCTGCCGGTCGCTGACACAAGTGAATAATTTCTTGTTAAGATTAATTAACGGACCAAATCGATGGTGGTCGGTGACGTAATAGCTATGCCGTCTCAGGACTCTTACTTGTGCGCTTGACTGTAATAGCTGATGAGAATGACTACAAAATTTGAATAACCATTTTCATGTATAGGTTACGGCGAGTGAGCGAGAAGATATCTATCTGTCTTGGCAAGTGAGCCCCCGTGGGGCCCCCAGGTTACCCGCGTGGCTCGGAATACGGAAAACAAGATATTCCGGCCAGCAGCAGCAGTGTGCGCTCACGATTGTATTCGCGAACGGGCCTCAATCAAGTTCACTTGCCCCGGGCTCCAAACTGCCTTACGCCGCCACTGCACAGAATAATATTTTTCATAACAATGTATGATGAAAATAAGCAATAAAACAAATAAGATTCTCATGTATTAATTCGGCCTGAGCCTTAGATGCCTAAGACCATAAATAAAATTCAAATTTTCCTGTATTTGTAAACAGTAGAAATAACCCTTCGGGTAAAGGGAAGAGTGACGCAAGAATTCTACTAACAAAAGAAGTGATATCCGTTTTGCGAGTGACTGTGTCACTGTGGTGGAAGTGTTTCCTTTCTAATACAATTAAGAGACTTATCATCTTCCCTTCCGCCATAGTGACACAAACAAAGTCACTCGCTAAATGGATATTACTTCTTTTGTAAGCAGAATTCTTGAGTCACTCTTCCCTTTACCTCGAAGAGGTTTTTCTACTGGTATCACTTTTTTTGTAAGACCTCGTATCTCGAAAACGGTAACTACTATCAAAAATAAGCATCAACTTGCCTGTACAAGGCCCGCAATTAACTCCTAAAACCCCTTGGTACCAACCATTTTGAGCTAAAACAAAAAGACAGACAGAATAACAGAGGCCCTTTTCTATCATTTGTGATAATTCTGTGATTGGCCTAAAAAAGGTCATAACCTTTGAATCCCTTCACCGATTTTGACGTATGATACACCGTTTGAAAGCTATTGAAGCGTAGATTACGATTCCGCAAGTTACTGTCTCCTATATGGTCTGGGATCAGTACTATCATCAGAAATGTGAAATTTTGATTATGTTTTTCAAGCCGCCTAGAGGGGAGATCCTACCGACCCATTTTTTGTGTGTGTTTTTAGTATGGCAAAGAGCTTTTGAATGCAAGTTCAAGCATCAAAATCGGGCTTATAGTTCGCTAGATCCGAAATTAGCTGTATATATGTGAGTGCCGCTAAGAGACTCGTTTCTTAGCGTCACTTGAAGAACTACCGTTCTTCATGATACTACAAATGTAATTGCTCCTTAGAAGTTTTGTCGCAGATGATTTCAAGTACATACAGTACAGCTAACATAAGAAGAACTACAAAGTAGCTCCCAAGAACTGAGTAATGAGAGTTTAGAAAACAGAACTTAAAATGTATTTAAGTACAACAAAAGTAATGCACAACCAATATTCTGAAAAGAAATAAATATTGATTCGCTACGAGAAAATAGGCATAGTTGATGAGCACGTTTACCTAGAGCAGCTGAAACGTTCACAAGACAGTTTATTTATTTATTTATTAGAAAAGCAAACAGCCATCTGAAGCATAAAGAGTACAATAATCAGTGTGCCTTTCTGATCTGTGATGATATAACGGTGCGAAACGTTGACATAAAATTGTGTCAACGACTCAAAGATTGCAGAGTAACACAAAGAGCAATGGGGTAACACAAACATACATGCTAGAAGTAACTAGAAGGAACAAGACGACAAACGCATGAATTTGATCTCAAAGTTGAAGATGCGATCAAGAATGTAAAGAAAAAGAAGACGTGGAGATGAGCCAATCGTACAGCTGGACGAACAAATGCAAAATGGACGACGAGTGTTCTACATTGGATTCCCAGAAACAAGAAACGACGACTGAGAAGACGTCCAAATGACGGTGATTTTTGTGGGATAAAAATGGCATGCTTTCATTGAGAAATGAACAGAAAGTGGCTAAATATTATGAGGATAAAGATAAGACTCAAAACAGAAGAGGAGCCCTTAGAAAGTCTTTTAATTATTTCTTTTTCTATATCAATAACGAAACCCACAACATGAAAAACTAAATATGTATATCTTACATACTGGTATCTAAAGCAGATATGCTACAGTAAGTGAAGTTTGATCATTGTTGACCTTAGCCTTGAACATTAGTGTCACTTCCATCTGAGCAAGATGAAACACCTGTCAAGTTTAATTCCAGCGAGCGCTTGACATATTTTCAGCATTGCTCGGAACATCTGGACTCCAATCATGATGTAATGAACATGGCACACATTAATTACATTCCACTGCTACCAATGAGAGAGATCTAATCATACAAGCATACAAACTTTGAATATAGAATATTGTCATGAGCGCTACAGAGGCATTCGAATGCGGCTTAACGAAAGCCAACATTTACGACATATTCAATAGTTCATTTTGGCAGCAAACATTATAGTAATAAACGTATGAATGAAATATAGCATTGAAGAGAGATTTTTTGATTCAATTTTAAAATGGTGTGTGAGCAGATATTACAACATGCATGAAGTATATATACAGGGTATTCCAAAAGTGCAGTGAATGATTCAGTAAATCACATTATTTCTTGAAAGAAAAGACATGACACTTCAAGCTTATAAGTATAGAATTTCCTTAGCTTAAGCTTGATTGTTCTTTTGCTCGCTTTTGAAGTTTCACGTTTATATCACTCTGTTTTTTTTTTTTTTTTTCACTTTTCCAATCATCATAACACCACAACAAATAAATAAATCAGCAAACATTCAATACATGCACATACACAAAAGAATAGAGCAA
Organism: Lepisma saccharinum; assembly: GCA_022664845.1. Taxonomy (NCBI): domain Eukaryota; kingdom Metazoa; phylum Arthropoda; class Insecta; order Zygentoma; family Lepismatidae; genus Lepisma; species Lepisma saccharinum. The sequence goes on from JAGDQP010031832.1 coordinate 11,326, forward strand.
CAAATAGGTAATAAAGACAGAAAATCCACGGATAGTTACAGTGTAATCTCAAACCTTAGCTGTGGTAGTTATCGATTACAACGTGCAGAAGAGTTGAAAACCTTGTAAAATAAGTGAATTTAGGAACCTTGTGAGATGATGATAGATGAAATTAAAAACAGTACTCGGAACTCGAGACATTCGACTGTGATCAGAGGGCCAACAAAGAAAATAATAAGTGAATCTTGCTATACTGTGCATAGTATATAAAAATTCCTGTCATCCGCCCTACTCGTCAGATGGCAGCACAAGTCTAAGATCACGTGATACCTCCGAGAAATGCCATTGGCGCGAAATTATTAACTTTAATGGGCTAAGATGTCAATGAAATTTTCGACCATAATAGTCATTATGTTCCATAAAAATGTTTAATAAATTCAATACTATTTACGTTCTATATTGGTTTATAATAGTCCTTTTTTTTATTATTTAGAAATAGATTGCTCTTTATCTCATCTTTGCCTTGTGTTTTCTCTTGATTTTATATCCATTTTCGTCTGTATGAGGTAAAAGAGTTTTTCCGAAGTACTTACAAGTTCTTCTTCTTCGTTGTTACATAGATAATGACGATTGGTTGGTTAGAAACAAGGATGAAACTGAAAGGACCTGGACTGGCCGCAACTATCGATATAAACGTGAGAACTTCTAGCATTCACTTCTGATTCTTTTCTTTGTAGCCAATTCCAGACGTAAGTTAAAGCGTGGTTGTCGGCAGAAAAATAAGAAGTGTATATTCAATGTTTTCGCATACAACTTCGATACTAGGGACACTTGAGTGTAGGCCCGTCGTCGGCAATATTTCGTATGTTGATCCTGCAACACTGTCACAACACCTTATTCCAGATCAGACTAGAAGTTTCAGTGCGTCAGAGGGCACCACGAGTTCTTTTTATGTAAGTTTCGTTTCTACTTTTATTCTGCGGTCAGTCCGCGATCAGGCTCACATATCGGGAATAGGCCCAAAGGAAACTAGGGCTTATTTTCATGAAAGCTTGCGTTGCTTGCGATTTGCGTCAGTAGCCGACTGAAACATGTGTTTCATTGCGTGCTTTATTGTAAGGTAAATGTAACACGTGTTTCAATCGGCTATTCATCCAAATCGCAAGCAACGCAAGTTTCATGAAAATCAGCTCTGCCATTCTTTTTCTGCGGACAAGAGAAATACAAAAAAATCTGTTAATGGAAGGGTATTGACTGGCATAAAGAAACGATGAATCTGCAAAGTTGTCAAAAACGTTCGAGTTTTCTGGAATTTTACAAGAAATTTTCTTCTTCTTTGAAGTAAGTCTTATACTGTGTATGTATGTTTCTCTTCTTCGTTTGTTCCTATAGTTGCCCCCGGAAGACATCCACAAAAGGGCAACTTTGTCGAAGAAGAAATCAATTGAATTGGAGGTGTTTCTCCTGGGGGAGAGAAACAGAGTACGAAGTTTGAGAATCCACGAAAGAAAAAAGGACAAACGCACACAAAATGCAGTGTCCGAAGCGACGTAACCGTGCAAATATTAAGACTCTACTAACATAGTTTTATTCGTTTGAATGTGTAGATAATTTATGTAAGGATAACAAGACTCAATATAATGCCCCCCTCCCCCACATACACATTGTCAAAACTTGAGAAAATTGCCTTGATAGTTGATAATATGTCCATGACTGTCTCATATTCACGAATGTTTTAGACTAGACCAATCCTGAAAAAAAAAACAAAAAAAAACACCGATAAATTTCGTTTCGCGTAACTGGAGATACTAAGTTTTCAATTACAGTGCGATGTTCGCACAGGCGCAGAAAGAGAAAATGGTTTGTTATCGTAACCAAAAATGCAATTGTGATCAAGTGTTTGCTGCTGTCATTTTGATACCGTATTTATACAGAAATGGGAAATTTTATTATCAATGCATGGCGATTACGACCCCTAATCGACAAACAGAAAAAGTTATTAGAACATTGCGTTAAGCTGTGGGAGTAACTTTGTTTAGGTTTACGAGGTTCCTGGAATGTATTTCTTTCTGTTCCTGTACATTGTTTTCATCTAGTGCTTTCTTATGGACTGGACTTCTGAATTGAATAACCCATGTTCAAATCTCGCTCCAGGCTTCTATTTTTTTCTTTTCCTGAAAACTAAAAGATGGCTGGTTTTCATTGACAAAGTTTACAAAAAAAAAAAAGCTTTTTTAAAGGAATATCTGAAAACTAGATGATATAACCGCCCGTTGGTACGGGATGAATAAAATGTTGCACTTTCACTTACTACGTTTAAAAATTTTCACTGAAATTTATTTTACTTTCTATCACTTTCACTTTTCCTTGATCCGCTCTAATCGATTTCCAAAACAAATATTGACGCATGCGTCTCGCCATCGCCTATATACTGTACACCCTTCTGAGCTGAAACGTATCCCCACCACAACAGGTTAATGCAACATTCTTGAACGTTCCGAAACAGGAAGTCCCTTCGATGGTTCAGAACGGTCTGGAACATCCCGGAACCGGAAGTTCCTTCGATGGTTCATAACCTTCTGGGGCATTCTATATTCTCAAACACCCTGGAACATTGTCGAACATTCCGGAAAACTCCACATTCTAGAGCATTCTTGAATATTCTGGAACATTGTATAACATTCTCGAACCTTCTGGAAGATTCTATAGCATTCTGGAACATACTACAACATTCTAGTTACGTCTGGAACATTCTGGCCAATCTCAGCCACTTCGGCACTCGATTCCCAGCTGCTTCATTGACTTCCTTAAAGAAGTCCATTGGTGTGATGCCCTTTTTCGACACCCATATTTCCGAACCCAACCACTGCAGTCCCAAACCGAAACCTTCTTCATACATGGGGGATGGAGGGCTACCATACCATATAAGCTCCGTGGGGCTGCTGGGTGTGTTGCGGAGTTGTAGCGGCACGCACGGACAAACCACGCTTACATTCATTATTATATATATTTATATATTGATTTTTAACAGTGCAATCTCGTTCCCTGTTCAATATACATATATATTTCCAGTTCTCAAAAAAAAAAGGAATATTTCGTGTTTTTTAGAGCGGAAAATGGGACTACTTTTGTAGAGTGAAATTTTCAATTGAGAGGAGTGGTTTTCAATGAAACGCTCTCACTTTGGATAGAAAATGTGATCTTTCTAAATGGAATTCCGATGCTTTACGGATGTAATTTATTCTTCAAACTTGAAAGAGCGATTTCTCTCATGTTTTTCGAGTGGTTCATAATGCATCATGGGTACTAGTCAAGTTTGTTCTTCGCCATTTGTTACCGCGAAGTTCATCGAAAGACAAAAAGTCCTATTGTGAGGTTGATAGCGTTTAGTTAAAAATGACAACAGAAGACCTTATAACTTTTCTCAGTGACAAAAACATACCAGAAGATGTCAGGAATAAATTACATACATTATCCAAGAAATCTTCAAAACATTGTTGTCAAGTACTTGACGAGACGAAAGAGACCATTTCGTAGGTATTCTTAGTTGGCTGTTTAGCCTAGCCGGAAGGTAAGGAGTTCAAATCCCGTTGAAGTCGTGTTATTTTCTATACTTTTTCTTATTCATAAGAGCATTACTTTTCTTTGTTACTGCTTGTATATTTTCAACATTTTATTGCGTCGATTTCATGTTCAAATATGACAAATTTATCTGAATGGATGAAAATTAATCTAGAAGAGATTATGTCTACGTTTCCATCGAAAACTATCATAGATCTTTTTTCGAGCGGAAATTTCTAATCTTTTCTCCCATGAAAACAAGCTCTAAAAGAGTGGTCCCTCTTTCCGCACTCGAAAAATGAAATATTCCGCTCAATTCGAATATGGCAAAATTATACTACCATATACAAGATAATCATATGGTATTTTATGGCCACATTGTGTATTTCTTGGAACTTACAAAATATCTCGATGTTCCATTTTCTTTGAACATGAGTGTACATTTTGCTCACTTTTCGATCGCACCTCGTGTTTTCTAAACTAGCCATTCGACAACATATTCATTTAAATACGATCCTATAGATAAGTGGGATTTTATTGGATATAATCAGTAGCTTAACGAGGGAAGTTTATATGATAGTGGAAACGAAATAACTTTTTAAAAAAATGTACTTACATAAAAGTGTAGAGCTAGGGCTCAAGTCGACACATCAAAACTCACTCACCTGAAAAACAAAAGAAAATCTAATTTGATGAAACACAATATATATTCTATTAAAGTACTTGATATATAGCAGAGATCCTTAACATAGCAGACACATAAAATATATATATATATATAACTTGAAAGATAAGTCTACAAATGCATCTTAGCTTTCGCTATCATCAAGTTGTCACTACTTTGTTTTCTGTTTGCGAAATTCCTCAACACAGAGAAATGGAATCCGTGTCTCTGAATAATATCATAACCACACCTCGAGATCTCTTTACCCATTGCAACAAGAATTATTTGTTAGACACAATATTTGGAAAACATTCCAAAATATTGTTTTTTTCCCCCTTATTGTAGATCCGTTAAAAGTTAAGAGGGTTTGAGATAGTGGGGGAAAGCAATACACAGAGAGTTGTGCGGTCAGTAATACAGGGAAAAAAAAAATCCGTTGTGAAAATATGGATTAAACCAACCACAGAGAACTCCAGCTTCTGACAATGGAAATAAATCGCTCGTCTGAAAGATCTCTATGAATTATTTCCACCCCTTTCCTCTACTGCCACCTGTTATACTGTCAAAAAAATTTCTGATAAATTCCTGAAAAAAGCCAAGCAACTCCATAGCTGACTGTAAATTTCCACTAACTTGGCTAATAAAAACTTCGCAGTTTTCAGGGGAAAAGAAGATAGA
>JAGDQP010031833.1:0-18661 GCA_022664845.1 Lepisma saccharinum
AAACCATAATGACAAGATGGTAAACGCATAACAAATTGTAGCCCAATTTCATAGAATCACCATAACCATGTTAGTAGCGAGATACAAAATCACATTCTGTAACTCCCAAGGAATTAACCTCCACCACAAACATACACATGCATATAATAGTTCCATATACCTTACCAAAGTGGTTGCAGTTTACATACATGTATTTTCTTCCTAACTAGTCAGAGAATTAACCATATTAAAGACATAGATGACAGACAATCTATTTTTCTCTAACTAAAAAATATCGACTCTTATCCATCTAACATTATTTTTTAACTCTCTCGTGCTGTTTGACAGCTTAACTCAAGCTTGTTTATTCTATTTTTCGGTACAGCATATATGTACCAAAATCTTCGCACAAATTGACTTATTCGGATCGTTATGAACATTAGAGAAAGAATTGTGACTTTCAGATGTATGACTCAACCTTAATTTTGAGTGGGTCAGTGAACTTATAATAATGCCCTTAAATAGATTGTGAGCTTCTAAGCGCGGGACCTACAGCTTTAGGTAAAATGAAATCCAAACTATTATGTTTAATAAACTTTCACAGAACTCGAGTCCGTGACCGCCGCCGTGATAACCATTCAGACAACCTGGGGCTGGCCTGCATAAACTTTAAATAATGCTATTAAAATGAGTTTTCTATATTTGAAACCACTTCGGGGGGTTCCGTTTTTTTTTTTCCTGTCTTTCAGTTTCTGATATTTCAAACTGTTTTGAATTTTTTTTTTTTTGTATTCAAAATTATTTTTGTGGTTACTTGTTTTTGTCAAAACACTTTCTTTGCGATTTTTGTCTTTTTATTAAACTTTTGTGGTATCCCATTCTGTTTTAGTGCATTTCTTACCTCAAGCATCGATAGCTTTCACAGCACAAACTTTAAGGCCTTCCTGTCACTTCACCACAATTTCTAGGCGTCCCACTTTTCCACAGTGACGTCCTAAACGAACTGGTGAGCTTCTAAGAACAAGACCTACAGCTTTTGGTAAAGTGGGTTCCGAACCACTCTGTTCAATGGTTACCTGTGTGCATTAAACCCGTGACCACGCATAGAGAAAGTGAGCGTGCTAACCTATCAACTACACCGAGATCTCACTACTCCACAGGTTTGAGAACATTGTTTAACGTACAATTACAACCCCTGCCTTTCATTTTACCCATGCATAAACAAAATTATTTTTTACTTTTTATACGAACTGTTTAAGAAAAATTAGTTTTCAAAAACTTTTTTTCATTTTTTTAAAGTTATTTCGGTGTTGGGATATATTTCCTCAAGCTATCTTTTGTGACCCAAATCCTAAAGTGTTCTGCGACCAGTGCTGCTCAGTAGCGTTGCAGGCTAGTATTTATTTTAGGATAAAGTAGTCCATATTTAAAAAAATAATATATGCTTTTAAAATATAGAAATATATGAAAGTAACAACAGAATATTGTATTGTCATCCGACTTACGTCGCTATGCAAAATTTCATCACTGCATGACGTCGGGAAATGAGTGAAATTAACGTTGCAAGATTTGAGGACAACACGAACCATTGTGAATTAAAGAAAAGAATGCCATTACTTTTAAGGAAATGGATGGATAGGGTTAAGAATGATCTCAGGGTGAAGGGTCTGTCAGGGGAAGAAGTTCAGAACAGGGCTTTGTGGAGAAGACTCATAAGAAACGTCGACCTCACGTAGGTGAGAAAAGACGGGGAGAAAGAAGAAGACTAAAAATATGTGCTAGTTCCACATTCGTGCATGTATATTAAAATAATACGAGTCCTCAAAAAGACCATGGATAAAACGGTCGCTTTATTTTAAAACCTTAGTCAAGTGAAGGGGCTGCATAGATATTGCACGCGATGTAGCTACTGGTTCATACTTCAGTTTGCAATTGAAAATGAGAAAAGCAGATACGCTGGTCACAATAAGAAAGTGACTGTGTTCTCATTACCAATAACAATGAAGCGGAGTGAAAATATGAGCTGTTAATGATTACTCATCGATTCCTGTAAGCTTTCTTATCTCAAGTCCTCACAAATTGATAGAATAGGCTATATCGGTTCTAGTGTGGGTGTCGAGTGGGAAAAGCTTGTGCACTAGAGGACAGTGAGTCAGCGGCGACTCACAGTTATATGGGTGGTTGACGTGCGTTTTCTTTTTTTTAAGTAGAAGTATTCCTCTGTTGAATTTTCAACGTCTCTCTGGAAGTAAGCAAGTTATGACCATGATGAAGTGCAGCATAAAACAACGAGTGTTTCTTGTTGATAGTTCTATCTTAAAAAGCGAAATCGTACAAGAAATGTGTATGCAAACTCTAAATTACTCCAAACTTGTGTTAGAGGAGATGGGAGGGATTGTGCCCACCTCAGTAAAGTTAGTTGTTGTGGTCACCAGTTACAGCTACGATAACCGTAATTGCTTGAAATACTTTCTCGGTTATTCTACTTTCAATGCAACACAAGATATTTATCTGAATCGAATGCAGAAATGAGCATTATGACAAAACATACAAAGGTCCGCTTGCGCATTATTACCCACCCTTCGGGTAATGGTGCGCAAGAGGTGGCAATCGATACGCAAAAGTGCATATTTACAAGCTCTAAATGAAAACCCAACGAGTAGCTTCACGTTGAGAACAAAACACACACACAAACTTATACAAATTTCCGATTTTTAAAATTTGGAAGCTTTTGTGGCACTCGAAGAATTTATTTAAAAAAAAAAAAAACTTTGGGATTCTCATTCAGGAAAACTAAAATCAACTTATTTCCACGATTAGAAACCAATTACAAAATTTTTCGCTCCACCCTAATCTATTTGACACCTGCTCCTTCTACTGCAACTCACTGTGAAATTCGATAGCTTGGGTCGAATTCATAGTCATGTTCTGAGAACGTCTTCAAATTGCATTTGAGTAAGAGCATTTCGACATGAAATTTTGTATAAATCCCATTCATAGTCACTTTTCAAGTACATTTTTTCAGAAACTCATTTTGAGTTAGTGGGTAATCCATGTCTTGCTGAAACTTGGTCTCAAGAAACACATGGTAGCCAACTGAACAACATTACGACTTCCATGTAATGTTTGGCTTCATGTGTCAATGAACAATGTTGCAGTTTGTTCATATAAAACTAATTACATTGGGAAAATGTAAATATTGCATGGAATAAGTCTGATTGTTAAGGTCGTATAAAAAGATAGTGATTAAAAATGTGGTGATATTTGGTTTTATTTTCAATTGAGGAGCAAGGATAGCATCTGTGGTATGTAAACAAATATACGTTTCCGTGCAGATTGGATTTAGTGTTGCACTGATTAAACAGGTTCTTGAATTTTAAACACTGTCCTCATTTTTATTTATGATCCTCATGACTAGGTGCAATTCATTGTATTTGTCTACCATATTTCTATAGTATCTGCACCCACATCAACGTGCAAACCTGTGGAAAATAATTATCCCAAAGTTTTACTGCGCCCATGTGCAATTTCCTATTACAATGCCTCTCTTTTCGGTATTTCTTTCCTACTTGCAATCTGTCACGTCATTCAAACCTATGAAACATGTAAATTGAATTGAATTTATTTTAAGACCTTTAGACAACTATAGTTCAGGTCGTATAGATGATGATGGGATGGATTGGTGGAATGAAGAAATCGGGAGGAAACTGGAGCACCCCGAGAAAATCCACGCACATGGTGTTTGTACACCACAAAGCCCACGTGGTATGAGTAGAGATCGACCCGACGACCCCTATGAAACATGTAAACTTAGAAGTTTAATTATTTCCTTTATTTGTACTTTCGATCCCGTTTAAAATGCGGCTTCTAGACTCAGTACTTACGAACTACGTGCATTTTTTTCCTTCACTACATCATTTAAAGCTGTGAAGCATAAGGAATACAAAGTTTTAATCTTTTTTCAATAAATATTACTTTAGCTTTTCAAGCTTCCACCAGCTATTGAGTCGTATGTACCACTCATTCCCTTGCAAATAATTCACACAGGCATTTCTAGAAACACATAGCGACATCCAATAATCCAAAAGTGTTACGAAAAGGCATGTGTCATTACTATTTCGTTAAATACGTACTCGAGTTGTTCACAGTATGCAAATATGGCGGCATGGGGAGGAATACTGATTGTCACTTCGCGTTATGAATGACACGTACTTTGATACAGAAATGCATCGGACTCAATGTCGATTTTCCTTGGTGTACTGAAGGGCATATAACAAAGAAATATCGGTAAGACGCACGTCGTTATTGATATCAGAAGTAAAAATAGAGACATTGATGGAACTTCAGGTAGTACAACAAGGGAGTACTGCAGTTTAGCTACTTGTGCCATAGAGCCTATAGTTTTATGTTCCTATAGCCAGAAAATCTACTAAAAAGCATGGGATATAACAAAAAAGTGACGTAATGGGGAAGTTAAGATGTCTTCATCTTTTATATGTACTCATAAAGAACATAAAACCCATGTTTTAGACGCGAATGTAGTTAGTCCATGTTTCTGTAGAACGCAATAGAATTTAAAATTACGGGATTTTCATTACAGAGAATAGAAAATCATCACAAACAATGAAAACTACGTTATTCCAACTTTACTGTAATCTATAAAACACAAGGAGTAACTAACCACTGTTTTTGTTTTAAGCATGGTTTTCATAACTATATGGAACTGAACACCCTGGCAGAAAAATTGAATTATTTTTTTTAGGGGCTGAATGGCTTAGTTGAGTGACTCTCCTTGTTATAGACATGGGATTTATGTGGAATAACGTGATTTCCATTGTTTTTCTGCAACAAAGTCATGGGTTCATTGTGAATGGAAGGACACACAGATCCCTTTTCTGTTATGTACTTTCACACATCAGCCTCTGATTTAGGCCAGAAAATTGCGTTCTATGGAAACAAGGACTAACTACTTTCGCGTCTTATACATGGGTTCTGTGCCCTCTATGAGCACATCTTAACTTCCACAAGGTAATGTTTTTATTTCTCACGCCTTTCAGTAGGTTTCCTTTCTATAAGAAGATAAAACGTAGCATTTTCAGTAGTTTCCAGTGCTCTATGACACAAGTAGCAAAACTGCAGTATTACTGAACAACAATATTGTGGATAGGAATTGCAGCAGTGGATCACACCTTGTTGTACACTGTAGGTGTCTGATTTTGGAATTATGAAAATGCCGATATCTCAATTGTAATATGTTGGATACTATTGTGTGCGACACTATACCGAATTCACACGCAATTATTCCCTGGCTTGGGATAAAAAAATGCCTACTTCTCAACTATTTCGTTGAATTTGAACTGAATCTTTTTCTTATTTGTTTTTCATTTCAACATTCCAATGGATTTACCACTTTTCTTGCAAAATCCCCGACATTTTGTTGTAAAACCATAAATATTATTATTTTGGTGTGTTTTACACTGTCCCTCTACAAATACATATCAAATTCTCTCTCTCAAGCCAAGGTAGACCTTCTCTTTTACAAAACGCAATTTTCGTTCCCTACAAGAACAACTTTCACTTCTCAAGAGAAAGAAATTTACACTGTGAAATAGTTCATTTCAAATGCTGTCTCAAGAAATGACTATGAAACTGTAAAAATCAACACTTAACGAAATGCTTCTTCAAGAAAATCAACTTGGAATTCTGGAATCCTTCGCAAACTTGAGAAAATATTATGAATCAGCAGCAGACTGAAAACGTACCTTCAAGTAAGGAATTTTCTACAAAACGCGACTCTGAATTCGACCCTTCAGTTGCAGGGTTGCTTCCCAACGTTGAAAATTCGACACCCTCCAGCAGAGTTGGAGGAAAATTACGAACATTTGGAGTTATTTTATTCTTAACTCTGAAAACAGGAGATGGAACATGCATTTGCTGCTAATATCGTTCAATGTTAACTAAACATTTCACAAAAATCAGGAACCGAATCCTATGACAATTTCTAACACAATTTTTGTGAAATTGGAAACGCATTATCTTCAACAGTTTTTCAAGCATGACAGGTTTTACGTCTAACAACATTAATATTGAATTACATTGCCAGGCACGATAGGGTGGGTGCAATTTAGGTATGAAATATCATAGGAAGGACTTTCAGTTTTATCTTCTTGTGCATATATACTTCTAGTCCAGTCAAGATGAGGTTTCACCTTGAACAAATTGCAATAGAAATGAGACCTGCGTCAAAATGATGCTGAGCACATTCTAAACAAGCCTGAAAAAGTTCTCAAGAATATTCAATCTGGAAGGTTGTTAAATCCAATATGGCCGCCGTTGGCGGTCCTTTACGGTAAACATAATAACAAAGCGGGTAATTATGTGGCTTTGAATCAAAATTACAGGCTCAACACCTCTTATAAAAGTTTTTCAACATTACATTTCCTTTCCAATGAGACATTGAACATACGTCTACTATATTTTATTCATTATCTACACATAGTAGGGCTTTTATGCTTTTGTAATTGTCTGTCTGTCTGTAGTTATTGCTTCCAAATGATTGCTTGTTTGAATATTGAACTGTAACTGGTAATGTTAATTTTGCAAAGCAAGCTTGTAATTTTCGTCATTTTGTTGGTGTATATTACAGGTAGCGGAAAACATTGAATAGAATACTGCTCACACATCATGGAGAGTAGCATTATATTAAGAAAATGTTCACAGAAGATGACAGGCCCACATGTTTGTCTGAGAAAGAATGCCAAGGAATTCAGAAAGAGAGTGAATTACGTGGAACTGTACTGACAGCCAAACTTGGAGAAAAAGTACATCAAGAATGCCGAAGAAAGTATGTGAATCCCAGTCAAATCAAGAAGGATACGCAGTCAAGAATACCGTCCGATGAAGAGACATCTGCAAGTATTCTGTGATCAAAAACGCCAGCGTTTCATTTTGCTCGTAACTGTTTGTTCTGTGGTAAACCTGATAAATATGACGTTAAGTGGAAGGCACCTGTCTAGTTCCAGTAAAAACTAATACTTTTCAAGAAGCCGTATTGACATCATGTGAAGAACGCAGTGATGATTGGACCATGACAGTAAGAAGTCCTATTGAATAAAGCAGAGATTTGTTTGTGAAAGATGCAGTGTACCACAATACTTGTAGTGTATTTTTTAGAACAGGAAAGGGAATTACAGGAAAGATGAGGAAGCGGATGTCGACATCAGTTGAATACGAACCGAAGAAGAAAGGCAGGCCCATGCAGACTGAAAGAGAAGATGATTTCATGTGAGTAGTTGAGTATTTGGAGATAAACGATGATGATCAGGTTACCATATGTGATTTAGTAAAGGTCATGAAGCAGGAGCTGCGCTATTCAGAAGAGCAAGCGTACTCTGTCAGACACATGAAAGCTAAACTATTAGAGTTGTTTGGAGAAAAGAATCGTTATAACTGAAATAAATGGTCAAGTAGATGTCGTTACATTCAAAGAGACATCTGCTAGAATCCTTGAAGACTTTTACGAGGAGAGCATCAGGAGGGATACTGTGGAGGAGCAGTTGAGATTAGTGCAAACTGCAGCAAAGCTAATAAAAAGTGCAATAAAGTCCATGGAAACATCCAAAGAGTACTACCATTCTGTGAACGAGTACAAGCTTGAAACGAGTACAGCGAAGTCATTTTTGCATGAGCAGTTAAGAGTGTTTCTGAAAGAGATCGCTACAGGTGCACACACTGATACCAAAATCGCCTCTTTGGGTCAGTGTATATTCTAGTTAGCTCGGCCAAAAGTGATGCAAGCTCCACTACAGGTTGGTTTGGGCGTGCAGATGCACCACCATTTTGGTTTCCGCTTTCTATTGGACACCCTGCACAGTTTTGTTTTTCATACTCTGAAGTTCAGAAATTTGAAATTATTGTGCAGCTGTTTCTCAAGCCGTCAACATTCCAGGCTGTACACCTGGAAGATTCTTGCAATTCATGGCCGACAATGTTGATCACAACGTGCGCACGTTAGATGGTCAGGGGATTGTTAGCTACAGTGAACCCATTTGAGAAAAGTGCTGTGCGCTACAAGACTAGACGTGACCGTCGAAGATGTAGCAAACATGTCCCGAATACCAATCGTGTATAGTATTCTTGGATGCGATACTATATCACATATATGTGGCTTGGGTAAGAGGGTAGCCCTTTCGAAATGTATTAATGATCCCTATTTTCGCAAAGAGGCGGAGATTTTCATGCGGCGAAATATGGATGTAGATGCAACTTCAAAACTTGGAGAGAGGATCCTGGTATGCTTGTATGGTGGTGAATGCAATGAAGATATAAACACTCTAAGAATTAGAACCTTCTGTGTGAAACTGCTACATCTCATTAAAGAATTAACCTTCCACCAACATCAGAAGCCTGTCTCTACCACAATTTACGTGTATACCATCAAGTACAGACTTGCCTAGGGGATTCCCTTAATCCTCTTGACTGAGGTTGGCGACTACAAGATGGAAAGCTAATGCCTTTGTTAACTGACCTTCCACCGGCTCCATCATATTTACTATGCACGTTACGCTGTACACGTAAGACTGGATGTGGTAAAGTATGTGGCTGTAGGAAGCAACAACGGCAATGCTCTTACTCATGCAAGAACTGCCGCGGTACTTCATGCTCGAACAATGCACAGATAATGGAAGACAATGAACAGGATTAGAAACAACTACTAGTGCATTAATCTCAAAGGGGTCTTTCATTATTAATATCTACTATAGATTTCGTATTTCCTCATTTCTATTTACTACATTACCCTTATATGAAACTTTCTGCTGTATTTTTGGGCTATTCATTCTTTTCACCTGATTTATATTACTTTGCAACTTTCGTATTTATTTCTCATTATGCAGTAGTATACTGTATATGTAGCTGCCGTGGAGTGTGTTATGAACTGTCTTGTACATGAATATTATTCTTGTTAACTTCTAGCACCTGTATATAAATAAAAATTACTATCATAGCATCACCGTTATTGTCTGTCATCATTTGCATAAAACATAATTCTTTTGTAAGTAGTTGCAACATTACTATTACCACAAACAGAATTACATTTACATTTACAAGAAGCATAAAGGACCTAATATGTGTAGCAGTAGCGGATTTAGGGGGGATTTTTATTCCCCGTATCATCGGATCTAATGATGATCTCAAAATGAATCTTTGAGAGGTGTAAGAGAATAGTACAAAGTAATTTTGTGCATTTTTTAAAATTTTAAATTGTTTTTAACAATAAAAATTTGAACATTTTGATTTTTTAAATATATTTATAAAACATATCGAGTTACATATCATATGAAAGTCCTTTTTAGTAGCTTTAAAACAAGCCCAAAATTACTATCTGCGTCTAAGGACAAACGTTTACTCTGATACAGTATTTTGTGTACGAGGACGTGTCAAAATTTTGCAATTTTTCGAATTTTCAAAAATTTATAATTTCAAAACTACTAGTTCAAACAATTTAAAATTTTCGATTTTTCACATGCTCCACAGGTACAATTTCTATAACAAAAGTAACTGAAATCTTAGATGGTGAGGTAAAAACTCTGTGTTTAACTGACTTGGAAAGACTCGTAGCGGTATTCGATTATGAAAGTCATATAAAAGGTAGTACTGTTAGTCGTTACGCTGACCACGCTACCTTCAATTGGCTAAAGTCATCTGGTAGGTTCGATTTGGGCTGTAGCACTATAGAAATTAGTTTAATTTCATTATAAATAGAAATGTTTAATTCACATAGTTAAGGTGTGTACCTTATACATAATTGACCATCTATCACTATCCTGACAGTTTTATCAGGAGTTTCACATTTCAACCAGACGAATACTGGGATGGTACTGGTTTCTATTTATCAAACTGCATGCAACAAAACGCAAAGGTAGACGTCGGCTAAGGGAAACTGAACTTAAGTTCGAAAATGGAGTGGCAAAAGATTGTACTCTTTGCTAGAGAAATGTACGAATATGAGTAACCTCAAATTTTCAAATGTGATGATAGTAAAGACATTAAGCTACGAACAGTTCTATCCGAAAAATAAATTATATTTTAACAAGTATTCAGTAAAAATTTACCAGTATTAAACCATTTAAGTTGAGAGGCAGAATACAGAAAATATGGTTCACTACTTGAATGATTTGTACACATTCTAGCACACATGAATGATTTGTATACCTTACTCCCTCTGCCCAGTCCATCCTTCCAGATTCAGCTACACATTCCTAAAAATATAAAGTAACTTCGCAGAAAGAGTGGTAAAAATGTCGTCTACAATCTTGTACCCACTGATTTGAAACCCCAAAACAAACAACTGTCTGCATGATGCACAGGAAACAAGAATAAGAATGTCTCTTTGCAGCTATCAGAAGCAATGTAGTATAAAAATTTAGTCTAGATAGATAGTGAAGTTACTTCAAGCATTTCTATAAAAAAGACCTGAAAATAAATAAACTTGTGAAAATACGAGTAGGATATTTTATTTAACTCACAGGCAGAAAGGCAACTATGACCTAGTTCCGTCATATCTCTAGGCAATGACGTCCGTCAGTGAGCATTTGCGGAAAGAGGGAGAGGTAGGTAGCCTTTGCCTAGGTACCATCTGAATCTGGCATTCACCTGGTGAGACTGAAGGAAAGCTTGGAAACCGTCAGTCAGTAAGACAGACAGCAGAACTATAATCCGTCTCCCTACTGGAGTCACTAGAAAACAAGGACTGCGAGTGGAATATGTGGCACATGTCACGTCACCGGTAGCAAATTTGGCATACCTAACACAACGTTACAAACGGTTAAAATTACCGGTCAGATGCGCTGACGATTCAATATAATGTAAATCATCAACTTAGTCGTTTTCATCGTCTATTAAGTACGGAATTATACTATCTTCAGCAAAGTCATTAGTTAATGCGTAACCAAAAATAACGCACACACCAAGAGCAAAATACCAGTTCAATGCTCAATTAAAGTATAATTTCGTTACTCAAAAGTATATAACCCTTATTCTGTAGCGATTTCATGAAAAGGTACCCATAATTTTCTTTACTGTGTACCGAATCCACTAGTCTTTACTGAGCTGGAGGTTTTAATAGGACCAAGCATCTAATTTTTCACAAATCATAAGGAACTTTTAAACATACCAGAATAGTTCTCGTCTAATAGAATATTCAATGGTGAAGGTTTAGGAATTTCCCTTAAAAGCTGTGAAAGGTTAAAGAGATGTGAGTGAGCTGATCTCAAGAGAGGAGTAACGTGACAAAGATACCAGTAGCCCAGGATTGTCAAAGAAATTCTAATCTTACCCACTCTGCCTATTGGTATTAAGTGCTTACGTAAATCAATTAATGATATTTTTGTGTCCTGCAATTCTTCAGGATACTACCATGAGGTCTATGATACTACTAAGAAGCGTTAAGAGTCATTGGCAGTCGCACGTTCATTTTTTTTAAGATTTTAAAAAATACCGGTAAAATTAAGAACAATATTTATATTTTGAAGCCCGACGCAGGTAATAGCGTATATTTCCGAACCTAAGGTGCATTTTTTACCATGTTTTTGCTGCTCTAAAAGGAGTGCGCCTTATATTCGTATAAAATGTGAGAATTCACAAAATTAGTATATCGGTATACCCTATTGTACATTGTAATGAGATAATAAGCTTTAATTCACATTTACCTCCATGACACTATACTAAACTTACGGCATTAACTTCTACCGGTAGCTTCTTACTATAATATATTTCTTCAATTTCTGGTAAATTAGACATACCTAAAAGTCAATACGTAATAAATTTCCCATTCTTGGTCTCGCTCTTGACTTTCAATAATGCTTTGTACAGATAATGTGAAACGCTGTCATTTTGTAAATCACCATTCACCACCCAGAAAGAAGAGAAAATACACTATCAGCAATGCAAGCTCGCTACAAACAGAGTAATACGAGTTTATTACATATATAATAGGGTTTGACAATGACAACTGGCGTGCATTAACCAAAATTTAGGAATAACTTTGTTTTGGCACTAGAAATGAAGATCCGATGAGTCTCCAAATAAAAAAAAGTTGTTTTACTGTTGTTGTTTTTTGGGGGCGGAGTAAATTTTGAAAAACTATTTTTTCTTTTTAACTAGGTGGAGTGAGGTTTTGTTTTCCATGTTAGGTTAATGCTGAATCGAATGACATCATTCACAAGTCGATACGATCACTTGTTAGAAAGTTACAACAGTTTTATGGATAGAAAGTAACACCTATGAGAAAGAACAACTTTATTACATTTATTTTACGTATGTTGTATATCATATTGAATGATCTTAAACTTATTAAATGTCCTCAAAATAGCAATCATCAATATCATGGTCATCTGCGTCTACTTTACGGCCATCATAGTTGTCAAAATCGACGTCAGTTGGCACCGTAACTTCTTTTTTAAACAGGGGAGGGGAGTATTTTCAGCAGGCTATACCCTCACACATTTTGCACAGTGTAGAACATGTTATTCCGCTTTTCTTTCAACTTCACTGAGCTGACGAACAAGATAATAGTTTGATTATTTTGTCAGAGCAGGTGGTAGAGTAGTCCGAACAGGATTAAGTCTCCGCCTTGACATACCCATTCCAACTGCTCGGGCTTCAGTTTATTTCTACCCACTGTTGGATTTGATGGTAGACCCTAAATGAATGCTGGACAGCACTAGCAGGGGAAGAGGTTCCAACTTGGGTGCATTCCTTTTCAAAGACTTCTGGAACTGAGTGTAACGAAATGCATCAAGAGTTAGTTTTTTTCCTTAGTTCCGTATAGATGAAAGAAAATAGTTTCCCCTGCTTTCTTCATGATTCGAATTTCTTCCTCCTCCTCATTGTCCAATTCCTGTTTATACCAGTTATCATTTAACACTTTCTCACCATGGAAACGGAAGCAAACAACTGAAACTTTTTTATTAGTTGATGCGATTTGTATATTATCCATGCGGTGCTCCAATAACTTTCGTTCGCATGATAGTGATTTCACTTATTTGGTGCTTTTCGGCCACCAAACCGTACAACTCTCTCATTGAAAACTGTCAGTCATCACTATCTTCCATGCATTGGTAAATAACATCCATTGCATCAGATATATCTTGACTTGGAACTACAGAAGGAGGGGATTTGGGAGATCCTTCTTCGGTGCTACCTACTCGGTAAAATCTGACCCAAGAAAATTTACGGTACACAGCACAGCAAGGACAGCTAGTAAATCCTCAGAACTAATTCGACCTAATATATGTTGTCCCCATGTGTCTCTTCTCCAAAGTGTTTCCCTTTCTATTGTTTGTTGAAGTCACTAGCACTTACTGTACGAAAACTGTTATGATATTTTCCCTGTGCTTGGCGAACGTCTCTTCAGAGCAAAATAAACATAAATGTTGAAACTGGAAACTCCCTTCAGATCCCATTTTTTTTTAAGGTGGTACAAGTGTTTCAGCCGAGTTTCTCGGTTTTTCTGCAGACTTTCTCTTTTCAGATAATATAGCTGAAGGTTTTGTGTACATATTTCTACAACGGCAGTGGACAACCACTTTACTATCTCTGGTCGGAAGTTCATGTTTTCCATCGCCTCTTTCTTGGCTGCAACGCCTGATCGTTTCCACAGCTTCTTTTCCAGGTTTTACACGTTCATATAAAACAAGGTTTTCACATACAAACACAAGTCCGGAGGGACTGGTACATCAGGATCACTATCAATAGACATATTGATTTACTACTACCATTGCAAGGCCTCAAACTGAAAAGAAAAGAAGGACGACTAGAGGAATAAAGTCAAATGTTGAAGGAAGTTTTTATTATATATTACTGTGTAACCGTAGCTCGCTACGGTAAAAAAAAAAAAAATCTTCAGACTGTATAGCCAGCCACACTGCATAGTATGAACTGCAGGAAGAAGTAATAAAAACTCTTCTGGCAAAAGAAAGTTAACACCAAAAACACCAGCTAAACACTCATTATTAGAATTATTGGACACTAAAATAATATTTCATCATATTTAACTCAGCTATCAGATAGTTGCTTGACAATGACTCCCGGAAGTCATCATAACTTCGTAACAAGTGATTGTATCGACTTGTAAATGTCATCATTTGTTTCAGCATTAAATATACATGGAAAACGATACCCCAATCCACCTACTTCAAAAAGGTTGAGTTTTTCGAAATTTCACCCTCTTTGCCGAAATTTCACCCCCCAAAAACTGGTAAAACAACTTTTTCATTTGGGGACTAATCGGATCTTCATTTCTATTGCTAAAATGAAGTTCTTCCCAAATTTTCGTGAGTGCACATCAGTTGTCGTCTATCACGCAATTTTTGGTCTATTTTACCTGTACTAGTTGTGCATATAGAGGAAGAATATACTAAAATATGTTATTTTTACTCTCTATACCTGTCGACTTTTGGTGCACCTTATTCGGACCACTTTTTTTAAAACTGATTTTGGGGTGCACCTTACCTTCGGAAGTATACGGTAGGCCACCTATTCATTAATACTAACGAACTTCAACACCCATTAACGCCCAGCTTCGTCTGATTTTGAAACGGCTTCATTCAATCGAGAACTTTGAACGTCCGTTGAGTATGACGCCATAGCTCCAGCGTTCAAATTTCTCAACTAAAACAAACACATTGAAATGGTTTGTTAGTTTATCCCATTAAGAATTATGTGGGCCGCTTTACAAAATATTACTGTTACACGTCATATATTCATTGCTTTCATAAAAATAAGGCCTTACTGCTGAACTGCGATCGATGCGATGCGATTGCCTTGCCACTCGTATTTCCTTGAACCTTGTCTATTAACTTGCGTTTTTAACTTTTATTTAATCAATACTAAAAAACAATTACTAATTAACGCTGTAATACACCATAAACTTATTAAAATATGTTCTGGTCTCCCAATTAAGTACATTTGCAAACAGTTGAATGCGACAAATTTTCGTTATCACAGGACGCTGACATTCTAACAATGTAGAAATGCATAAATTATTATTAAAATGTGCAAACTCCTGAATGGATATATAATAATAATCTACATTAGAAGTAGTAAAATAAAATTAAACAAACAATTACCTACCACCTCTCTGTTGCCTATGAATAAAGATTATATACCCTGTGCACAGCAAGTATCTGCTGCACTTAACCAAGTACTGGCTTCGTATGTTATACACACTGTTGCCAATACCTAAGATCGTTGGTTTCCTTTCAATCGTCCACTTTTAGTCTAAACCAATATGAACCAAATTTTCAGATCTAAGTCAGTTTTTTATGGTTGTTTTCGCTTTCTTGTTTCATCTACACCACGAAACACAACGTATTTCAATTGGCTATTCACCCAAATCACAAGCAAAGAAAGCAACGCAAGCTATCATGAAAATGAGCCCTTCTGTCTTTATTATAGCAAGAAACGTAAATATTGTTTTCAGCATGTAGGGTAAACGTACGGTACAAGTTATTGGCACTTTTAGACCACTTTTGTTGTTAAAGAAGGAAAGTGCTACAATAGTTACATTATAGCAATAAATAACTAGTGAAATATGAAAGTATAGTCCTCAGGTTATCTGCTTAGATTTGATATGTTACCGTGTAAACTTAACCGTCTTCAAATTATCGCCTTAACCACGACCAATGACCTCTATCAAATAAACGATACTGGACTGACTGCAGCCATTGAAAAATTCCTGAATATATGAAGCCAGGGAGCGGAGAGCACACTTAATAATCTCGTTTGTCCACTTCCAGTCTAAACCAATATGAACCACATTTTCGGTTCTAACTCAGTTTTTACTCTTAATAACTGTCTGGACCGTTTTTTTTTAAATTTATGTCTTAGTTCTGTTAAAAATGTAAATATTATTTGCAGTATTTTCTATTATATGCAGAGTACGATATGCTCTTACATGAATAACTCAGGAATTAAGACTTAAATTTAAAAAATCGGGCAACACAGCGATAAGACGAGTATAAAACTGAGTTAGAACAGAAAATTTGATCCACATTAGATTAGACTAGAAGTGGACAAACGAGTTTAAATATTTGCTCTGGCGTCTATCTTTCAACACTAACATGTAAGTAGTCACTCCAGTATCGTTTACGTAGAGCTCTATGACCACGACCAATAACAAATATAATGGGTACGTTAAATTAACGGCCTGGCAATGGACAACTGTGTTTAATTAGCAAATAACTCGCCGCGCCACAGTCTGACTGTGGGCTGACTAGAAGCAGGACATGCAGCTCGTTTTGGCGGGAAGTAGAAGCGAGCGAGAATGAGCTGTTGCCAACCACACTATCATTATTGGGTTGTATGATAATTTGGATTCAAGTATACAACGTATCCTTGTTTGTATATGGGTTGCTATAGAACAATTGAAATTTTCTGTTAATTAAAAATAATAAGAACTATTTAATAGGTGTAGGGAAAAAGTGTTTAGAATACTTAATACATCACGGTAACGGTTCACACTAACAAGATGCAGGAATCATTAACTTGTTTTGTGTTAGTATGGTTATAGTTCAGAGACAGAAGATGGCTCAAGTTGATCTCAGTATTTTCTGAAAAGTCAGTCCGAAAGATAATACTGTACATCAACTATATCGATATCCAGTTTCAAACACATAAGTTGCTTTAATAACTTCACTGGAGGATATTTTCTCGTGCTCTGAGCGTGAGTAGGTATTTTTCCATGGGAAGAAACCGCTATCTCGAAAGAAAACGCTGACATATGCTGTTAGTACGCAAGTGCTATATACAAAGAATAAGTATAATCTTGTAATAAATTTAAGTTCCACGTAACTATCGTCCTTGTATATGTCATAGAGAACCCTGTTTACAAGTGATTAAAATGACTTCAGTGCTCTATTCTAGCTATAACCCGCGTATACTGAGGAGGGACAGATATATTAACTCTCCATATACGCGGTATACAATAGCCTGAAAAATTGTAAATCTAGAATGTATCTTCTTAACTATAACTCATTTGCACCGGGGGAGTGACCTATATTATTACGGTAATTCTACATATTATCTGCTTCTGTTGTACGGCGTTGAATATACATCAAATGCTGCTTTGGAGGAAAAAATCATAAAAAATACATGTTCTGCATTTTTATTGTTTCACTGTAAAATTAATTTCGGCAAAGATAAAAGAATTTACTGTTAGTCATGAACAGAAGGTAAAGCAGTAATACCTGGATTTCAAGTTTCAAAACGACAGTGGTCTAAAAAGTTGCCAATAACTGGTACGTTTACCCTGTATTAACTAGTGGTTCAAGTTAACTCAAGGTTTACATATTTTGAGGAACTGCAAGTTGAAGAACGTTTACATATAATAATAATAATAATAATTATTATTATTATTAAATTCAAGCGTAGGTAATTTTCTTTAAAATATGTAATTTCTGATGCTTCAGTAGGTATTTTTTTCAGCGTCGACCACCTGGCAACACTGCGCTTTATATAAATACTGATAACGTTGCAAATTGAAAAAAGGCAACTCATTTCAGTCATCTCTGTGTTGAAAATAGGTTTTTCATGTTTATACTAATTATTTATTAATAATTTCATCAAGTGATGGATATACTATCGTTTTTGTTTTATGCCTTTAAACTTCCAACACAGCTTAGATCTATTGATCGAGGCGTATCCCACAATTTCGTAGAATTACGAGATTCCTAGTTACATCGTGGATTGATCCAGGATATATGTTGGTGCAACAGTAAATTACTCATAGAGTTAGGAATATAAATAGAGGGAACCTTAGGCTGTTTTGTTGAAGAGGGGAATGAAGTCAAGAGACGGAAGGGACGAGGCATTTCGGCCATCTTGTGTGGCCCCATATTCAGAGACCCTCTTTTCCGAGTATTGCCTCTCTCAGGTGCACTCATCCTCCTATCGAAAAAGGCAATCCTCACGGTACTCGGTATAGAGGGACTCTAATGGGGCCACACAAGATGGCTGCCGATGAACCGAATTTTGCTTCATGTGACGTCATGTATGTTCTCTCTATTTTCTTCCTAACTCTATGGATTTCGCAGTCTGAGCATAACCAAAAAATCTAACATTGTTTTCTACCGTAACTACTTGAATACTGTAAAATGTGAAATATTCAAGAAGAAGCAAAGAGCAGTTACTAAGCACAATCAAGAAGTACAGTTCTTTAAAAAAGAAGATACAAAGTACGTAACGACCCGCTGAACATGAGGTTGTGGCGAGAAGGTCGTATGACATCCACTCACCCTAACCTTTCCCACACACACACACACATACACACAAACGAGAATATCGGCTACTCTCTTCAATCTTCGGATTGGCTACCGCATACTATTGTCGAAACAGGAATAAAAATAACAACAAAGACCTGCAGAATTAGCAGGTATCTTTTCTATCAGTGGTAGAAACAAGAACATTGACTTGGCAGTCTAGTTGACAAACAGTTAGGACTGTTGTAATAAATAACCGTCAGGGCTGCTTTCCTTTTAAGCTTGCCTTGCTGGTGATTTGGGTGAGTATCCAATTGAAATACGTATTACACGTAGTTTGAGGCCTTAAAACACATGTTTCAATTGGCTACTCACTCTAATCGCAAGCAATGCAACCTTGTATGAACATCAGCTCTAACTTTCTC
>JAGDQP010031834.1:6793-18759 GCA_022664845.1 Lepisma saccharinum
TCCCATTTCTTTCACTTTACCGTTCTTTGTAGTGGATATACAAAGAACACTGAAGCGACTATGCGCCAAATTTTTCGAATGACAGAGAATCCTGAATGATTCTGAGTGCCCAAACTAAGAGTGAAAGTGAAAACCAATGATAACATATTTGTGTGAAGTCATTTCCAACAACTTTTATCAAGGTTTTCTTGCATTGAGGGCAGTGGTGGGCGTGGCCTAGCGAGTGCCTCCAGTTGGAGGGACTCTATGTAAGGACATGATAAATTGTATTTAATTGTGGTCAGAGGAGTTAGTTCTTGAAAAGCGGGCGTAAATAGAACCCAAAGAAAGGATTTTCTTTCTTGAACAGGAGAAAAGGTCTCTTCACTACAGTGCTGTAGCCCCAGGACTAAAAAGAATTGGCAAAGGTGAAGGTATACATTCATTCAGGAGTACACAGACCATTTCGTGACGTGCTCTTTCTTCCGTTCTTAAGATTGAATGAGTTATATTGAAATTCATTGCCTATAGGTTCTTTTGGAATGTTCTTTATTATTACAGTATTCAATTAAGCGGCAGGTAGCTGTGAATATGCTTGTTCCCACCCATTGTGGCGGCCTTGTTAAAGGGCGCAGCTACTGTTCCATCCTTCGAGGAGAGCATTGAAATCACTGGAAGATTCATTGCTGTTTCTTCCTCCATTTCTTTTAATTTTATTTAGCCTTCACTGCTGAAGTGTTCCTCGCATACATGAATTAACCTCAATTGTGTAAGAGTGTATTAGTATGTAATGTGGTGGAGTCAAATTTTTACTGAAAATTGAAGTTGCAAATAATATTACATTTACAATTTTTCTAACTGTCTTGGCTTTTGATAAATATTCCAAAGATGAAACATAGTTTTACAAGTTTGGCATGTCGGCAGGATAGTAATTCAATGACCTAGTGATATGAACTGATATTTATCGCTGATTGATTGTTTTAATAAACGGAATTACTTATATTTTTATAGTAGTTTTAGAAAAGATCTGATCTTGTCTATATCCTGTTCATTTATTCTATTACGCGTCTTATTTTCTCGTCTTCGTTTATAGTTGACCAGTTTCTAACTTGTTTGCAACCAAATTGGAAACTCAATTCTGTGATTTGTTGTCCGTTACCTTATCCACTCTGCCACAGATCCAACCAGAAAGAAGATTACGTCAAGTATGCATTTCATTAACTTAGACATGGTATGAGGTGACATAGACAATCTTTTCATTACAGAATGACTTTAAGCAGGGATCATGCAAAAGTTTTATACATCTTCAAATATACTATTTCTCTAAACTAAATAATTTAATCTGGTAATTTTTTTTCCACGTTTCCGGATGAAGTTCAACACGTTTATCATGTTTCAGGAATAGCTTTAAATGTCGGAATATCGTACCACGTTAATGTAGATAGGTGTTTAGTCAGAACGCTTACCTTGATCGGTATCCATGTTATTGGTCCAATATATCTAGTCGAGTCATAAGTTCTGTCCCAAACTTGTACGAAAAATTCCAGTAGTTAGGAATGATGTATGAAAATAACCTAGCATTGATGTAAAACGGTAATGTTGGTTGAACTTACAACACCATTGTTTTCCTTTATTTCTTGCAGAGGGAAGATGGAATGGGGAAAGAAAGAGGATCATATCGCAGTTCTGGCCTTACACAAGTGCGGGTACCCTCCGACGACTATCTTTAGGTTACTGCGGAAACATTACACAAAATATTTTTTATCGCACCATACAGCGATATAATGAAACATCGCCTATCGAGGATAAGCCTCGCACTGGTAGACCTCGCTCGGTTAGGATACCAGCTGTCGTTAAGGCAGTGAAGGCACGAATCGCCAGAAATCCGATCCGTAAGCAGAAACTCATGGCCCTACAAATGAACATATTGCGATCATCAATGAAAAGGGCGATCAATGAAGACCTAGGACTACATGCCTATCGCAGAAGGACAGGCCATCGGTTAAATCAGCGCTTGATGAGAATGCGACGTGACAGATCAAAGTTGCTCCTGCAACAGTACGCGGATAACAAGCATCGACAAATCTTGTTTACAGATGAGAAAATTTTCCCTGTTGAAGAACCCCCCCAGAATGATAGAGTGTATGCTACAACCAGTGCTGTGAACAAATTCCCAGAGTCCAGCGAGATCATCACCCAGCATCAGTGATGGTATGGCTGGGTGTGTCGTACTGGGGCCCCACTAAACTCCATTTTTTGCCAAAAAGGTGTCAAAACAGGTGCCAAAGTGTACCAGGAGGACATTCTCGACAAGGTGGTGAAACCTCTTGGCAACACTCTGTTCAAAAATAAACCTTGGGTGTTCCAACAGGACTCAGCACCGGCTCAAAGGCGAAATCGACTCAGGAGTGGTTTCGTCGCAACAACATTGCGTTCATCACCACCGAAGAAAGGCCGTCGTCCTGTCCAGACTTAAATCCTCTTGTCTACAACACCTGGTACTATTTGGAGAAGAAGGTGTGTTGTCAACCTCACATAACTTCGGACCGCTTGAAAACTGCTATAGTGAAAGCAGTGTCTAACATAGTCATGAATGTGGTGTGTGCTCCCATTGATGATTGGCCGCGTCGTTTACGAGCCTGTGTCCAGGCAAGAGGAAACCATTTTGAATAAATGTTGTTCCCAATTCATTGTCACTTATCGTTGTTTTATTTCATAAAAAAAAAATCATTTTCCTCCACGTATTTTACTTGTTATAGTCTTTTGCAGTTGGGACAGAACTTATGACCCGACTAGGTAGTCCTGATATCGGTCCGTTATCGTTGTGCTGCTAGGTTTGACCCGAATGACGCGGTGACCTGACTGACTCGATCACTCGATCTCAACTCATATGTTAATACTAAGGCTCGGATTTGTAATTAAAAAATATTTTGTTTGCCGTTTCTTATTTTCGATATTCCAATGTTCTTTTTTATTTTTCAGATCCCACCCACCCCTCCTCGAACATAATACCAACATTTTAAAGACAATTTTAAAAATTATCTTGGTGTTATTTTTTTTATAAATGAGGATTTCTGGCAGTAAACACTTATTTTTGAGTTTTTCAAAGTCATACCAAAATTATATAGCAATTATAAAAAAATATTTGGTTGTTAAATAATAATAATAATAAAAAAAAACATTTGAGAGTTTTTCGCAATAGACAATTAGGGTTGAAGAAATCAAATATTTTATTATTTGACTAAGTCTAGAAAAAAATTCTCATACAAATTCAGCGAGAGAACAAAGCGCCCAGTATAACGAGCATCACACTTGTGCTAAGCTGCTTTTAAGGTATTTGCAAGTGACACAAAACGCCATTTAATCAATGAGGACTACTCTTGATGGCCTACCAGTTTACATATCTTGGTTTTAAGGTTTAGTTCGATAGTTTGTTAGTTTTAAAGTGAACAGTTTGTCAGTGACTGATCTATATGTGTGTCTAAAATGAACCATAGGGCTATACGTAACGAAGTTTTAAATCTGAAACCAGTTTCAAATCTGAAATCAGTTTCTTCACGCCACACCAAAGAAAGGTCTTCTTTAAAGAGATGGCTCTTACAATGTCAGGCTTTCTCCTAATATTTTCTTCGGTCACCCGATACGCCCACCCATTGGTGCAGTCCGTACTTCCCTAAAATTTTTCCAATCAAATATATCATAATAAAGCTCAAAAGCGTCTCTATTACTAATTATATAACCTCAATCATCAAGTCCTAACTTGCAACTCTAATCTCACAACAATTATTTAAATCATAACTTCAAATCTGAAACCAGTTTCTACGTCATGTGCCCACTGAGGCACAGTCATTTGATGACGTTAGCGCAAGCATCTACACTCATCCTCCACTATCTCTCAATTATATCAAAGGTCAGGTCAAAGCACTGTAAAGTACATTACCTCATACCAAACATAGTTTGCTATATCCAGTTACTAGGTTCAAAACCAGCTATGTAAACACGGCGGCCATATTGTATAATGTGTGCCACTTAACTACTGCTGTGGCTTCACATGATAATCGTGATGGGCCGATGTCAGTCACTAGAATGACCCATATAAAAGAAGTATGCAAAGTTTTTACGTAGATCGTAAATATCTTTTTTTGCCATTCTATATTATTTGCTCTCCTTATAGCGTTTTTGTGTGTTTTAGAATAATTTTTATTAATTCATTCTGGAAATTTATCTGCCCTTGATTTAATACGTCTATTTAATTTTTATTGCAAATAATCTATACAAGCATGGACTGTGGGTGAAATGGTTAAATGTTTAATACTACACCCATATGGCTAACATTTTTTCTTCTGTATCTACAGTACAACGGTGGATTATCGGAAAACATTTCTATACGGACATTGCACTCTTGGTAATTATACCGCTACAATAACGGTGGATTATCAGAAAACATTTTCACGCCCATCTCACTGTTGGTAAATCTACCGTTACAATCACGGTAAATTATCGAAAAAACATTTTTACGGTTAACTCACCGTTGGTTTTTACAGTAAACTCTCGTGATGCCACTAATTTTGTAGTAAAACTGGTTAATCTTTATCATTAGGATTTTGCTAGAATTTTAAAAAAGTACTTGTACTTGTCGGTTAATCGTTACAGTTAGAGTCTCGTTAGGATGTTAAAATTGTGTTATGAACTTTATAAGCTCACTGGTGCTTGAAGAGAGAGGAGAGAGTAAAGTGTTAATTGAAGCAGAACATAATGTAACACATACTTTTCTTTCTATAATTTAATTTTTATGCATAGCCCGGTACGTGCATAACTCAAAAATTAAATCATAAGTAAAAGCACAAAGATAACAAGCATAAAAAGACAGAACTGTAAGTTTGGTGCACATTGTTTTAGGCTGGAAGTAGACGACCAAGATGAAATGTTTGCCCTGGTGTTTATCTTTCGACATTAAACGATCAATTAAGTTTCGTTACATATAGCTCGATGGTTCATTTCAGATACACATAGAGATCTAAATCAAATCAGTCAATGACAAACTGTTCACTTTAAAACTAACAAACTATCTAACCAAACCTTAAAACCAAGTTATATAAACTGGTAGGCCACTCCAAGAACTTTAGTTCTCATTGACTAAATGGCGGTTTGTATCACTCGGAAGATACTTTATCTTTACAGCAGCTTAGCATAAGCTGAATGTTAGGGTAGGCTAGGCACGTAGGAATGCTCAGCGTGCCTAGAACAGAGGCACGCTGAATTTTATGCTAGGCGCTCTGTTCTCTCGCTGAATTTGTGTGCTAATATTTTTTTGTTTCTAGACTTCTAAATAATTAAATATTTGATTTATTAAGCCCAAAATAGTTGTTTACTTGCAAAAAGTTTCAATTCTTTTTAAAATTTAACAGCTTGTGGTCTTCGTCAATCACAATCTAAGCTATATTGTGCTCAAGGACTGTATCTAACAAGCAAACATACTGATGGGACAGAAAAAACTTCTACATTTCTTTCTTTCATCATGGTTAGAATGTCAAAATATGCACACGTGCAAATTTTGGCAACTCGAGAGCAATTACTTTGGGAGATATCGATGATATAATAGGCAGATTCTTGTTTCTGAAGAGTGAAGAAAACGTATGAAAATGCTGAAGGAAAAGGAAAGCAAATACATAGCAATGGGTACTGAGTGAAAGGCGCTACCTGTTGGAGGGTATGTTCTTCACGACCGCCATCTTGAAGTCCGCCGTATTGATTCTTGATTGGTTTTCTTAAATTGGAATTGAGTTGTGTAATATGTCATTCTGGGCTAAAATTTTGCGGGAAACACGTCTCTGAAGTCAATTTTGCCGTAAATGTATTATTGCGAGAGATAATGGTGTGTGACATTAGTATGAGCTAATGATGCAATAACCTGAAAACACCCATTTTGTTTTGAAATAATGAAGGAATTGTAAACTAAATGCATATCAAAATGGAAATATAATCAGGAACAATTTGTATGCATTTGGGTTTCAATTTCTTCATTATTTCAAAACAAAATGGGCGTTTTCAGGCTATTGCATCATTAGCCCATACTAATGTCACATACTATCAGCTCTCTCAATAATACATTTACAACAGAACTAATTTCAGAAACGTGTTTCCCGTAAAATTCCAGCCCAGAATGACATATTATACAACCCCATTCCAATTTAAGAAAACCAATCGAGATTCAATATGGCGGACTCTAAGATGGCGGCCGTGAAGAACATACCCTCCAACAGGTAGCGCCTTTCACCCAGTACCCATTGCTATGTATTTACTTTCCATTCCCTTCACCATTTTACAAATATAAGGGTATTTTCCCATTTTTTCTTCACTCTCCAGAAACAAGAATCTGACTATTATATCATCGATATCTCTTAAAGTAATTGCTTTCGAGTTGTCAAAATTTGCATGTGCATATTTTGACATTCTAACCATGATGAAAGAAAAAAAAATAGAAGTTTTTTCTGCTCCATCAGTATGTTTGCTGTAAACAAAGTTTACGATCGAGGAGCATTGTGAAAAGTCCCCATGGAACAATTTCATTGTACAGTAGATAGTACCTTCAAACTAGATTCTGGCGAACTTCCTCTCCAAGATCCTGTCCTTTTTCCTACTTTGGCCTGGAGCAAGTTGCTTAAAGACCATAAGAAAAATGTAACATGTACTAATTGAAGTAATAGTAGTATAGAAGCAGTAGCAGCAGAAGTATAGTGGAAGCATATAGTAGCAACAGAAGTAGTTAGCAGCAGCAATAGTAACAGTAGTAGCAGCAATAGTGGTACTAGTAATAGTTGTAGTTGAAGTAGTACTGATGATAGTTGTAGTGATAATAGAAATAGCAATAATAAAATGTTTAGCTCGTTAGTTTCATATTCGTCCGGGACAGTGCTGGGTACTTCAGCAAGAGATGGTAAAGAAGAACGAGTTTGATGAGTAACGCTCTCTGTCGGTATAAAGATGACGTGTGCTAAAAATATTTCACACACATGAGAGAGAATTTTGTTTATAAATATTTTTTTCACGTGTTGATGAATAGCTAGGAACAATTTCATACCATTATAGGATAAAAAAAGAAAGGGTATAGAATTATAGAAGTAAGAGAAGAAGAGATGTGAATGAAACGAAAAATTAAGAAGGTACCTCCCCCATATTCCTATCCAGTAACTAATGTTTTGTATGAATATGTTATGAAGCCTCGTCTCCACCTCCCATGTCATCGTCACAGGTGTTCGAAAAGGTGTGAAAGAATACAACTCTACTGTTTCTCATTCATACAGTTTCAATGATCAGTGGCGGCTCGTTTGTAGAAACTTCCACGGTATATAAACTTCAAAAAAAAGAAAGAAGAAAATAAATAAAATAAATCAAAAAGAGGGAGACGGAGAAGGAAACCGAAAGAAATATCAGAGGTTCAAAGGGGAAAGCAACTTAAGAAGTTTTCTTTTATAATATTTTCTGGATGTGTTGGCCTTCAATCGAGGTTCATTAATGTTCGCAGCTTCTATACTTACGCATCTCCCTTCTCTTTGACTTGTAGTAGATGCTAAACAGGAAAACTCATAAATCATTTTCACTTGGTTAACGATGATGATGCTACTGGTTTTCTTGTTCTCTTTCAATGCTAGCGAATGGTTTATTTTCTTTTTTTCTTTCTTCATATATCTCTCTCTTTTCTCCTTTCTTTCTCGAATAATTTCTTTGTCAGAATTCTGCGCAAAGTAATACTCCTTCATATCTAGCTTCTATCATGTACTGTGTGAGAAAAGTACACTTCTTGTACATTTTAAATGAATCAAGCCGGCCGGGTGGTCGAGCGGTCTGCGGCGGTAGGCCATCGGCTCAAAGGTCCCGGGTTCGAGTCCCGGCAGGGGCATGGGTGTGGATTTTAACTGGCTGTAAATGGGCGAATCGTGACGGGCCGAAGTTGAAAGTTACTATACTGGCCCATAGAAAAATAAAGTTTACCAAAGTTTTTTTTTTAAATGAATCAACCAGAGACAAAAGTTGTTTCCCTTTGGTAAAATATTTTTTTTTGAATAACCTTAGAATGGATGGGCCGAATTTTGTTCTGTTTTATGTAGCTTAAAGAAAATTACCTTCACTGTTAAAATTTTTCTGAACATTCTTGGAACAAGCTAAGCAACCATATGCCTAAGCATTTCCAGTAACTTAGCTAATAAAAAATAGCCACCATTTAGTTTTCAAGAATACCGGGAGAAATAAAAATAAACCCGGGTTGATCATTTAGAAGCAGGTTTATCAGATCGTTTTTTACCATTGGAGAACAGTAAAGTTAAAAATGGAGGACCACTGCTGATTTTTTCTTTCAATGGAGGACAAATTTGTAAGTTGAAATTAATAGACAATTATGACTACTTTTGATTTAAAATTCGATAAAGAAGCACTGACGAACAGAAGAATTTCTTACTTTCAAATGTCAATTTTTACAGTACAAGTTACAACAAAATTTTACATTATTGTATCTTTTTCTATCAAGTAATAAAATTTAATGAAAATGGAATGTGGTTACCAAATGACGAACAAATGGTCAGTGCTTCATATTTTTGTAACGAACATTTTTATTAAAATTAACAATTTGGATCACAGGAATACAAATATGTCCAATTCGAAACATTTTTAACCTGGTCACTAGAGAATGGAGGATATTTTAAGATATTTAGAAAAGGAATAAGAACAGGAGGACATGCCCTCTAAAAGAGGGACGTCTGGTAACCCTGTTTAGAAGTCCAGTGCTTTACCGACTGCACTGAATATCCAGACCAAAAAGTTATAGTAAGATACAATCAGTATTGAAGGTCAGAAATGCGTTGTGTGAGCGCCGCCCGAAGACAAACTCACAACTTACGTCACATTTTAATCACTTTTGTAGTTGTCAACTAGGGACCGGAATTCTCATTCACTGAGAATATTTCTAATTTCTTTTAAGATGAGAAGTAATCAAGATGGGAACAGTAAATACTTGATCAGAATTGCATTCACGGCTACGTTAAGAAACTATTTTCTCATTCTGCGCATGTGCAGAACAAATAACTGAACCAATCCACCTCAGCATACGACAAGTCTCTGCAAATTTCCTAGTTTTCAATGAAACAATATGAAATACTAAAACTTCTGCGGAACTTTACTGAGAGAACCTACGAACGTTTACAAAATTTGTAAGTATTTTCTTTAATTTAGTGAAAACTGTACTCAAATCAGTTCATACATTCTAAAGTTATTCGAAGGGAAAAAATTTTGAATGACAGTGCACGTTGTTTCTTCGCTCTTCCACGTTTCCATGTACTTTTTGAGCCACCAGGTTTTGTTCCTTGCTTTGATGATGGGTTCTTTATACTGATTGACTGTATAATTATGTTCTGCCACTTATGCGAATGAATCTCTTGATATAGCTAGAGTCCCTATCACTTCACATGAGATTCTACTTCAATTTTCAAAAATAGTAAGTATGTCATCTGATATACCAATATGTGCTGGAATGTACCAAGAAATCCAATAGTGAACTTAGTTTAGGCATAACACTAATCCTGCACGACAAAATGATTCGTGAAATTGATCTGGAGAATGTCACTTTCACCTAGTATTATGCCTTCTTGGAATTCGGACTTGATTTTCCGTTAGTGTATTTACAACTTTATAGTGCACTTCATTTTGCGGCCATAAAGATCGTATTTCCCAACATAACTGTACCTCTTCTGTAGCCATTTGGTTTTCGTTCCTTCAACTGTTTCAACAGAAAATGCTTTTTCATTATTCGACTCACACATACTCCACGCCAATTTCACATGTCATTTTGTACAGGATTAGAGTTAAATGACAAAATTAACTTCATCATTGGGTTTCTTGGAACATCCCAGCACAAATTGATATATCACATGACCCACATAGTATTTGAAAATTTTGAAGCATAGTCAAGATGGCCGCTTTCAAGATGGCGGTCACTATAGTCATACCATTCAGCATGTATCACCTTCTGTCCAGTATCCATTAATAGTCATTTGCTTCCAATATATTTAAAAGTTTGTAAAATAAAAGGCGCATTCCTTAATCTGTATTCGATTTACTTCTTCTACATTCAATTTTCTCGGGTCGTTATTTGTTGACTATAGCAGGTATAATCTTGCCTGTGAAGGTTTACCTAGAGACTGTACCTACATACAAATTTTCACCTGGTGAGTGATCATTGTCAGTGTTAAAAGGGGACATTTGTCCCACATATCTCTTTTTAACCATGATCGAAATTTCCAATGTCTCATAACATGATGTGTGTGATCCCTACCTGTCCTATGTTTTCAGTGAAAAATGTATTTCAGAATCCACACATAACTCATTTTGCTGGGAATGACACGTATCCCGTGTTAATAATGACCGATTTAAATGTATAATATTTATGGACAATATGAATTTGATACAATTGTAAGAGATTTGAAATGTAATGATTGTGAATTCAAAATAACACAAAACTCTTGTGCCCGACTGTACACTTTATGCTTAAAATGTCTTGTTAGAATTTGTACATTCATTTTTGCATCGTATTTCTTCAGTCATGGTAGATGACAAATCTACTATACTCTATACTGCATTATGCTGTTATTTGCATTATTTGAGTAAACTCAACAATAGGAAACATTTTTCTGTGTGTCATGTTATGCTTTGTAAATTCGTATAACGGTTATATACACAGATTTGCATCAATATGAAAGTACATTCCACATGACGTCATGGGAAGCAAAGATAATATCAATGCATCAAATAATGCATTTCAGAGCTGAAACCGGGTCACCATAAGGCAGAAGGTGACCCGGCGACCCACTCTGAAACTTTACCCGAATGCTCTATTGACTCGGTGACTCTTTTGACCCCAAAGGTCTTGCCTGACTGACCCGGTTACTCGATGATCGAATCTAGCCCCAATTGACACAGTGAACCTGATTGACCTGGTCTTATTTCTGTGGCTAGAATCAATCCATATTGTCAGTTGCGAAAGTCACAGATTCTTTCAAAATAGTCGTTCTGAGGGAAGGGGTATTTTTGTTCTTTCCGGGGATATACAACTATTTCAATGTGCTACTGCTATTGTTAGGAACTTTTCGGTGTTGTATTTCTCGTGATTTGCGGGAGTGGATAAAAAAACGTTCCTGGTCAACCCTAAAATAACGCTGTTGAAACGCAACAGTATATAATCAAGAAATAAGAATAAAAATGAATTGCCCTCTGGTCATTCCGGTCGATATTAGGCCACGGGTAACGCTGAGTCCCACGCATAGACCCGGTGACCTTGTCCAAAACCTGACCCGTTACAACTCTGATGCACTTATGCAAAACTCATTTCGACTCATTTAATTTTCTGTATGTATGGTTCAGAGTCCGCTTACCCACACTACTGCATTCATTCGTATTCTTTACTTCAGGTTTCTTTTCATTCTGCAACAACAGCTACGTCACACAACTTCTTGCTGTTGCAGCGATGTCCTAATATGTTCCTAAGACAAATAGTAAACTTGCTTAAGAGTACGTTTGAAAGAAAATCTCGTATACGCATAACGTCTTAATTTTTCGGTTCGTTACTACGAGAAATTGAAAAATCTGTCAATCAGAAATTAATTTAAAATCTAGTTGAGTTTTCTAACAACCACGCTGATGGAAACAAGTTCCATCGACTACCCAACAGTCTATATATACATGGATGTATATTGCAATACCTCTCCCTGGTGTACTGAATAAACATCTCCCTCATTTTGATGACAGTGTTTTGTATGAGTTTTAGAACTTTTTTTTTTTCATTTATTGATTATAGGCCTTAATCATAGGCAGTATCCTGTGGGTGGAACCAATGGATTTTCACTTCACTTCTGTGTTTTATTTTTGGAAGAGTGGAGGGTTCTTGCAGTGTATTTCACTGAATTAAAAGTTCATTACCCTTCACTGTAATAAGATTATAA
>JAGDQP010031835.1:0-21689 GCA_022664845.1 Lepisma saccharinum
TAGCTCCCACGCTGACCAGACGGGTTGGGAGAGGAGAGCCGAAGCTCTCACTGTGATCACCACTGTCTTTTATTCACAGCAGCTCCCCAATTGTCCTCACGATTCTGGGTCAACACCGAAATTTTTGAGCCCCCACCGGGAATCGAACCCGGGACCGCTCGCACTGAAGTCGAGCGCGCTACCGACTAGGCTACGCAGGAGCTCATATATATATATATTTATTTAATTATCGGTTCTCGATCTCGGCAGCCATGGTTCAAGAAGCTTCTATCTCACCTACAGTGAGAAAAAATATTTGGACATGTTCAGCAAAGAGGAAAAGCAGACTTATCACACGCAAAACGTGGCCCATTTTGAAATCCCTTGCCTGTTTATGATAATTTGGATACCTTAGATAGAGTGGTATAGAAATAACTAGTACTCGATACACCTACAAGTTGACATGCAACGAAAGAGTGATAACTACGTAAATTCATGGCAAAAAATGTATTTGGACAATCCTATACTACTCTCGAAATAAATGTTTTATGGATCCTTTTGTGTACAAAATCACTCTGCGTGGTGTATTGAAGCAATTTACACTATGTCAGGCAGAAAGAAGCAGCATGGGGAACAAATCGAGTTGAACAACATTGGAATTGCTCACTTTAATTTGAAATTACGTGCGGAAG
Organism: Lepisma saccharinum; assembly: GCA_022664845.1. Taxonomy (NCBI): domain Eukaryota; kingdom Metazoa; phylum Arthropoda; class Insecta; order Zygentoma; family Lepismatidae; genus Lepisma; species Lepisma saccharinum. Next base: position 672 of record JAGDQP010031835.1, read on the forward strand.
GTAAAAGGTACTGAGACATAGCCGAGCTTGTTGGAAAGCCATGCTCTACCGTTAGATACATCATAAAGAATTTTTTAAAAATAATATAGTCTTGTTCAGCAGTTCAGTGTTTTTTGATCATAAAGAAACATAAAACAGAATAATTATTGGAGATTCGTTCTGGTCAACTAAGGAAACTAACTGCCCGGAATGAAACCTACATTCTTCATTCTGTGAACAAAACTCAAAGAATTAGTATTAAAGATTTGGTTACTCACTTCCCTAGTATATGCAAGTTATTGTTACAGATGTGTAGATGTGAACAAAAGAAAAAAGGATTCAGAAGATGTTTAATCAGAAACAAAACTTACATATCAGAAGGAAACAGAAAGAAGAAGTTCAAATTTTCCAAGAAATATCAATATGAGTGCCTGGAATTTTGGGGATTTTTTTTCTAGGATGAGACTAAGATAAACTTGTATTGTAGTGATGGACGGATGGCAAAAGAAGAATAAAGCTTTCAGAAAGCAGAACATTGTTTTAACTGATAAAAATGTTGGAGGGTCTGTTATTGGGGTTGTGTAATTACTATTAGAGTGGCCAGTATTCATACCCTGGATACACATCTTCTAAATCCCAATTGTTTCAAAGAATTTTGGGTTGTTCAATGAATTACTAATATTAACTTACATATTCTAGGCGAGTGAAGTAGCCAAGTCTTTAGCACTAATTCTTTGAGTATTGTTCACAGAATGAAGAATGTAAGTTTCATTCCGGGTAGTTAGTTTTCTTGGTTGGCCAGAACTGATTATATTCCGCAATATTTGCTCTCTTTACGTTGCTTTATGATGTATCCAACGGTAAAGCATGACTTTCCAACAAGCTTGGCTTGCCTGACACCGTGTTGATTGCTTCAATACACTAAGTAGACTGCTCTTGTACACAGAAGGATACCTAGAACATTTATTCCGAGAGTAGTATTGGGTTGTCCAAATACTGTTTTTTGCGATGAATGTACGTAGTCGCCACTCTTTCGTTGCCTGTTACCTTCCAGGTGTGGTAGTTATTTCTTAAGTATTTTATCTAAGGTATCCAAATTATCATAAAAGGGCAAGAGGTTTCGAAATGGTCCATGTTTTACGTGTGATAGCCTGATTTCCTCTTTGTCGAACTTGTCCAAATACTTTTTTACCCTCTGTATATAGTTTCCCTATCTATAAGTTGTATTAGAAACTCAAAATTACGGTATTAACGGCAAACAATAATTGCATCAAAAACAGCAGTTTGAAGGATATATTTCCAAGTTCAAGTCTACTCCTACTTTTGTGTGAGTTCTTCTTGTCGCTTATTTTTCTTGTGTATATTTATTTTTCTTAAATTATGTTTGTATATGACAAAATCACGATAAATGATCCTTGACCCTCGGAACGCCAAGATAATGTCATCTCACGGAATGTCAAGATGAATCATTTTCGACCCATGTATATTTCTCGTATGAAATACAGTCCTTGTTCAAAATCAAGGTATTTTAGAGTATGGGTGTATTCTTTGTATTGTATTTATTTCATTGTATTGTATTTTAATTTTTCAAGTAGATACTACAGAATAATGATACATACAGGAAAAAAAAACTAATACATCATATTAACCTGCAAACATTTTCATGGCTGCACAAAAATAAAGGTACCATGAGTCTCTTGCTTATTTACACATATAAAGTACGACATATAAAACTATCAAAATCAAACTACCTTCCTGTCCCTCTCTCACATGTAAAGCACACCGTATCTGTTGTATTCCGATTCTTCCAAATGAAGCGATTACATTGCTGACAGTATGCGCAGTACACAGAATTTCACTCTTCCATTTAATAACTAATGGACAAAAATAATACTTTAACTGTATGGGTAATGTTTGACCCGATCTTGGCGTTCCGAGGGATAAACGACAGAAAATACGTTGTAATTTTTTTCTTCCTTCCTTTCTTTTCTTTTTTTACTAAATGGTCTTTATCGATGTTATGCACGAAACTTCAGAAACAACACAAGCAATGCACGAATTAACTCCTTTAGTCAGGCGAGAGGTATTATACGTGATGTAATTTATATAAGTACTGTATCACACAAGTTTCAGGGAGGAATTTATCAATGAAATAGATTTTCCAAAGGGAGATCAGCTTAGTAGAAGGGGAAAACGAATGACCATGTACTGTAGAAATAGGAGAACCGACTTCACCTTATCATTTGGGCCCCCCTATTAGGCGGGGGGCACTTCAACTTTGGGGGGGCAGGGCCCCCAAAACCTCCCCGGGATCGGCGCCCTTGCCTGTTACTGTGTTTCATACATAAACATTTAATCCGAAAAGTTGTCACACCTGAAGATGGTCGCAAGTTTGAAATCAAAAGTAATACTTCGTGAATACAGAAGTTTCCCCTCTAGTCGAGTATAAAAAGAAGGAAGTACAATTTGAGTGTTCCGCGCGCATTATAGAAATAATTCCAAGTAGTCTGATTTGCTTTCCACAACACTTAATCGCGCAGTAATAGTAAATTTTATTTCTTATCTGAACCTTGCGGACTCCCTGAAACCCTAGAGGTTCGTGGACCGTAAGTTAAAAACTCTTGCTCTCCCGCAGTGGGCAAGGCGGGAAAAGTGAATGCAGCTCGTTATGATTAGAGGTAAGTAATGGTGTAGAAGGCAATCCTCATACATTAGTATCATTTCGCATGACGAACATGTTAGTGTTATGAACAGAAACAACACATCTTGAATTTAATTAACACGACTTGGCTAGCTACAGATTATTTCGTGTCTGTGCGTGAATTGCTTGTGTTACTCTGAGAAAATCATTATAGTAGTATTAGCTGCCAACCTCTAAAGTTTATCCGAGCTTTGAAATGGACTAAATATAGTATGTGTAATGACTGTGATGCACCGTAGTGAACACAGCAATCAAAGCAGAAAAAAACAGAACAAATATCTACAGGGTACATCCAAAACTCATGCTACATACAGGCTCAAATTGCATGCTCAACGGAGGACAGAAGTGAAAGAGAACAACTCAATGTCATAGTAAATTGTTCTCATAACTCATATTGTAATATCCTGGGGTCCCCGGTTCACACTCGGTAGCCGTACAGCCCAAGAGCATCGAACCGATGGAAGCAGTTATATTTGCCGGCTATAATGACAAAGGAGGGTGGAGACAAAAGACGGGACAAAAGCGCGACGAAATTATGAAAAGGATTTTTTTTATCGTAATTAAAGATTAAATGGTCCCCAGTCAAATCCTCACACCACCTGACAGATTTCTGGTACCCTGGCAGGTTAATGTGTTGATCAGCCCAGTGCTCACTTAACCCTTCCTCACGTCTTCACGATAAACAACTAACCCAAAATAAATAATACAATACTCTTAAGCTATCTGACTAATCAACTAAAATTAATAAATAGGATTTTTAACGTAAACAACGTATATGAGAAAATAGAACATTTATTTTAACGTAACAAACGATCGAGAGTATAAGTTACAACTTAACGGGTTGCATGAGAGGAAAAAGTGTTTCATTCATACTTATTTTAAACAAACAAAAACAAAAGAGAAGAAAAAGATTTTGTTTCACTCTTAAAAATTTTCGTTTTGGGTAATTTTTACACAATAATATCAAAATATAGGTTTACGGTATAAATATACGTGATCTGTAAGCTTACAGTAACAATTCTCACTTATGGACCAAAGAAAATTTATGTTTTGTATCATTTAAAAATATTCGAAGTTACTGGTCAAATAACACATCATAAAGCTGAAATAACACTATGTAAGTTTTATTCTAATAATAATTTTCAAGAAAACATGATAAATTTCTAGAACCGGTACCGAAAATAATGTTTTACACCTTTGTACAAAATGTGAAATGGTACGTAAAACTAGTAGTTAAGAATTTTGTTGTTCCTTAAGAAACTAAACTCTATTATTAAGTTTTGATACTGACCTGGTATTTAGTTCACAGTATGCAATAGATTTTGTATATTTATTTATAACTAATAATCCCCCTCGTTTCTTTAAAATTATAGTATTATATGTGATCATTCAGTATAGTAGTAAAGTAACATAGTAGCCGGCTGCTATGGGGATATATATATATATGCGTCTAGAACACACACTACACGTTATTTTAGATATTGCTCACAATATCAGCTGTTACTGCTGATTTGTGTTAAGCACTGCACTTCACATTATCAATAAGAACAATCGACATTTCATGTCGATTAATTATAGCTCATAATTCACCTTAAATTTTATTTTAGCAAATTTGGGAACCTTGGTCTCCAAGGTTATCATAACACTTTGGCTTAAATGAAGACATGGTAGAGATTTTCACTGGGAGTTGATTTAGCTTCCAGAACTGTAACAACCACTTGGGATGAAGGCACACAATGAAGGAACAATAAATTCCCGCCATCACGGACATGATGTTGGTTCTGATTAACCTTTTATGAGTTACTTTCTTCACAGATTTTGCCATTATATCTATCACAAATTTACTTGTGTATATTACGGTGAAAGACTGCAAAGGGACTGTTGAAGACTTCTGTCGTCGAGCCATAACTTATAACGTTAATATTCGTCACTTTCACAGTTGTAGATTACGTAAACGTTACACAGTATTTTCACTGGTGGAATTAACAATAATAATTTTATCTTGAATTTTTGGATAGTTTCACTTCAGTTGGTTTAACAAGACAAACACTGGTTAGCATGTAACAAAGAATCACAAGAGAGACTTGAGCTTAACTTCAAAGGTTTTGCGACATATAAGTTAAATATTCAAATAACTAGGCATCGTTTGCATATCACACACACAGAAAATTCACTGTTCCTTATAAATCTTGTCACGTAATTAAAATAATTATTAAACGTCTTCCAAAATAATTATTGTATGCTCAGTTACAAGTAATGAGTAGATTTTCGTAACTGAAGTCAGGTGGAGGGGTGTGCTTGGCTAGTGTGACATCTCACACATATTCATATCTACGACAGAATATACCTCAATAATTGTATCAAAGGTAAAAGAATCACTTCAGTTTATAAGCACAATACAATAATGATGTGCAAAAGCACAATACAATAACGATGTGCAAAAGCACAATACAATAACGATGTGCAAAAGCACAAAACCCCTCAAAATGAGCCGGTCCACATAGGACACAATTAATGTTCGTCGAGCACCGATATCTTGAACACCACTTCTGTTCTCTCCTGCTCGATGCTACTCCTACAGCTTATGCGTCGGAGACTACACGAGCAAAAATACGAGGGGGAAGCGAAAATCAAGAATGGAAAGAAGCTAATTGATACGACTTACACATAAAAATATGACAAAACTTACAATAATATATATAGATGATTTAGAAATTTTAGTATTTATTTCAACGAGTAATTCTCCGAGGCGAAAACCGCGGTAGAATTCTCTAGAGGGGATGAGACTATCTCTGTTACCGCGCATGAGTACAAATTTGAACAAATCCGTTCTGCTAGGTTCGTGACGTCATGTCACTGAAGACTCAAAGAAAAAATGCGCACAGCCTGGAGGGGACTGAGGGAGCCGAGCCCCCACGACCATCTGGTGTAAACCATATCGCTACAGATTCCCCATAACCAGGGAGAAGAGAAATGCGATAGAAACGCAGGAAAATGAATGCCTAGTCAAATGAAGTAAATTGAAGATGTCTGAAATTTGACAAACTGACCATGAAATTTTCAGGGTTCTAGAATTTCTCTTCAGTCTTAATCCACTCACTGATGTCAGCTCACGGGAATTGTCGGACTTACCACTACTACCATGCATAATATAATCCCTGTAGAAGCATAGTCAGAGTTGCTCCGGATCAACCCGTCATCCTCGTCAGCGACAGGACTGGCATGAGCCACCGCCACGGAAGCATCCCAACAGGGCCCGTAAACAAATTTCCCCATAGACAAACACAGACTGAAAAGGAATGTTAGAAATCTTATTTTAAAGATACCAATTTAGGAATTATCTACAAAGGCAGTTTTAGCCAATATTTGTTTACGTTTTTCAGAAGAACAACGATAAACCTTGATGTGTTCGAAGTTATAAGAGCCAGCGTTTTGATTATTAGGTGTGATTAAGTCAACTCTATTCTTATCAACCCCTATACAGATAAGAGGACCTAGATATTTTAAGAGGAATTTACGTGCACACTTGTCTGCAAGAGAAATAACTTGACAGTTCCTGTCGAAGACTATATCTCCGACTTATACTGGCGTACCAGTATTTTCTTACGATTCTTATGGATGTTCTTCTTGGGGTTTATGAGGACTGCCTGAAGCTTGTCTTCATATTTAACTTCTTCTAATTGAAGGTGCCAAGAGATTTCTTTCTTGAAATTATCTAGAGCGTTGTGATTGAGGAATAATTGTGAAGGAGCATAATCTGTAGTTAACGACCTCGCCATAGGGTGTGATTATCATGACAATAATGCCTAATAAGGCGATTAACTTCTTATGAGATCTTTTGACAAGGTTAGCCCGCGAATGATGCGCAGTCATCTAAACAGTTAACATTTGATGCCTTTCACAATAGTACTTCCACCTGTAAGATATAAACTGACTGCCTCTATCACTGAGAATTTTCTTGAGGTAAGGGTAGTGAAAAAAGTAGTGATTTTCCAGAACAGCAATAATTTCAGCCGAATTAGCTTTCTTCAAAGGGTACAGCATAAGATGCCTGGAGAAAACGTCCACAATTAAATGTACGAATGGACGTCACTTTCTGGGAGCCTGCCGATTATGTCCACGCATAGCAATCCATGTGATTTGGATGCATCGATATGACAAGCAGTTAAATGGATAGGTTGCCAATAAGATTTCATCTTGTGACAAATTTCAGTCTCTAATATATTTAATAAGGTCATCTTTAAGATTCCTCCAATAAAATAGCTTTCTACATTTCAAATAACTTTTCTGAAAACCAAAATGGCCTAAACCATGTATTTCTGAGATAATCGTGTGAACAAGAGATTTAGGAATTACAAGTCTCCAGAAATTTCCTGATTTATCACCTCTAACGAAGTATAATCCAGCTTCGAACTTGAAGTTAGGATTTCCCTTTTGAATTTCTGAAGAGCTTCTCCTACAATGCTCATCAGATTCACTCAGGACTCTGACGAAGATTAGAGGCAAAAATATTGGGTAAGACTTGCCATACCATAAAGTTTGTAAGTTCCATTGAACTTTCAACAGGAGGATTTCTTGATAAGGTATCACAGATGAAATTCTCGGAATCAGGTAAGTGCTAATAAGTAATATCAAATTTTTCGATCTTCAGAAGAAGACGTGTCGTTCTAGAATCCAAGTTCCTACGACTAGATTCAGTAACTGTACTTTTGCAGTCTGTATAGACGATTACCGGTTTTCCCAAAATATATGCAGCGAAATGTTCACAGAGGAAAATGATCGAAAGAATTTCCAATTGGTATAAGTTCATAGAATATTCACATTGCTTAACTCTAAGACTAGAATAACCAATAAGGACTAACTTATTGTCCCTAACTTGCGCAAGAAATCCAGAAACACTGAGAACAAACGCATCTGAAAAGATGAAGAATTCCTGGTTCAAATTAGGTTGTGCCAAGGCAGGAGGTGAAAGAAGAACCTTTTTCAAATCCTCTAAAGCTTTAATTTCCTTAGGACCAAAATTAAATTTAGTGTCTTTTCTCAATAGGGCTACTAAAGGTTCTGAGAGACAAGCGTGATTGTAATACATTTTCGACGCCAATTACAAATACCTAACCACTTCCTCACTTGACGTTTAGTACGAGGCAAGGGGTAGTTTTTAATTGGAAGCTTTGATTTCTCGTCAATCTTGATTTGACCACCAGAAACTATATGACCAAGATAGGGTAGCTCTCGGAAGAAAAATCTGCATTTTTGGAAATTCAATGAAAAGTTCTTTTCTTGTAAGGTGTGAAGAACAAACTCAAAGTGACGCAGATGAGAGTCTTTATCTTTAGTATAGATTATCAAATCATTAAGATAGATTTGAAGAAACTATCTAGTTTCAGGACCAAAAATAGAGTATATAACATTTTGAAAAATGAAACATGATGAGCGACCTCCTTTAGACAGACGTAACATAAAATACTGACGTCCCAAAAATTCAAAAGGTGTACACGGTACAGAATTAGGTTGCAATTTTATAGAATAATAAGCACTGGTCATATCTAAGGCAGAGAAGAATTGAGCGCCAGATAATCTAGCTAAGAGAGTATTGATCGGTTCAACTTGAACTTGAATAGGTCGAATAATTTTATTACAACTATGTATATCAATGACGTATTATACTACCATCAGTTTTGGGAACGCAATACAAAGGATTTCTGAAAGCTGATTGTTCTTTAATGATTTCCGAACGTTCTTATTTATCTAATATTTTCCTCGTGGGTTCTTAATATCTCAAAGGTATATTATATCGAGGACCTACAACTGGTTCATCAGATGTCAATTGTATTTCGACTGGATTCATTTTAGCAGGTTTTGGTTTGTCACTAAACATCATATGATGCTGGGACAAAGCTGGGTTAAAGAAGATTTTGTTTGTTCATCCAAGTCCTCACGAATTTGGATGTTTTCTTTAATTTCTTCGACGGAAGTGATTTTTCATCATCAAACATGACTTCAAAAACAGGAGTCGTCTAACGACAACGTTCCAACGAAATGAGAATTTAATGGAATAGTAACTGCCTTTCCTTTAGAGGTGTGAAGGGTTATAGTATTTGTAGAACAATCTAAGATGCATTTATATGTGTGCAAAAAGGGAGAACCTATGATGAGTTCAGTATTTACACCATCACATACCAAAACATCAAATTGGAAAAGTTCATCTGATATATTCAAGTACAAGGACTGCTTTCCCTTAACGTTGTGTCTTTCAGATCCGATGAAGGCTTGGAGTGTTATATCTTTAGCCAGAAGTAAGTTAGCACTAGGGTTTTCCGCCTTTATACGTTTCCAACTTGAGTATGACAAAATATTAGTTTGGGACCCAGAATCCAGAAGAGCGTCAAACGAAATTCCAGCAAGAGTCGCCTTCACATAAGGTGATGAAAAGGATTTAGAAGGTTTAGTGTAAAGTTCGTCTTCTTCAAAGTTCAAGTCATTGATGAAGAAAACATCTAAAGTGGGTTTAAATTGGTTAGTTTGATTTTGCTTGGTAGTATCATGCCTCACTGGTTCAGGTTGCGTCTCCGTATTTACTCCTATGATGCGCAACCTCGGGTTGCCTTAGGATAACTGAGTTTCCCATTTCAGTTGGTCACCTGGGTAGTGGTAATGACAAGTGAGGATTATTGGAATTGATTCTGACATATTGGACAGCTGACTGTCCGGTGTGATAGGTTGGTGTTTTACCATACTGGGATGAATGATTGAGTTAGGTAAGAATTAGGACAAGTAGGAGGTAGTAAGAAGGGAGGCACAGGTATCTGTGGCTGTGTAGGTTGAGGGTTGTTAGCATCATCCCCCATTTTCCATTGGTTATTCTTACCTTTTCCATTTTGCTTATAGTTAGTCTTATTAGAATTAAATCCTTTAATATTATCATTTGCATTACATTTGTTGTTGTTTTGAATTTATACATTACCATCTGCAGCATTTGGGGTGCGTTGTGGATTACTATTTGAATTTTTATTTCCAGAATTTTGTTAATTATACTTATTATAAGGCTACTTTTGATTGTACTTACGATTTTGTGACCCAAAGCTAGCATAATTGCTATTAGATTGTTGTTTGTTATTTTGATTAAGATTTTTATTAGAAGTACACTATTTTCCTGAACACTTGCTACCATGAAAGTTTGAGAATCAGATTGGTTAGCATTACTATTCTCAATCTGCTCATCTAGGACGTCTACTGACATCACGTTGTGTCTCTTAATTTGAGTACCCAATCCATCGTTAGGATCATTCTTTCGTTTAGACTGCATATTATTTTGTGGAAACAGATAACTAGAAGTTATGTCGGTTGAACCAGGTGCTTCAACACGCGCTACTCTTTCCAAAAAGTGCGAAAAATCGTTATACTCCCAGTGACTGAGGATCACCCTATACTGTTCAGGTTAAAGCTTCTAGAATGCAATCGATTACACGATCTGTGGATACATGTCCATCTATGTTCTCATATGAGTGCCAAAATTAAGACAAGTTGGACAATGTGCCATGGACATTTTTGTCGTAACGTGCCTTGAGCAACGATCGAAGAGATAATGTTAGATTGCGTGGGTTGTTGAAATATTCCAGAAACATAATTTCAAAATCTGTATAAGTATAGATATTGTGCCTAACTGATTCCAACCATATGCTAGCTGAATCTTCTAACAACCTAGGAAGGACTAAGAAACGATCTGACTCACTTGAATCTAACAGATCGAAGTTGTCCCAACATACTTAAAAATGTTTATGGGTTGGTTTGTGCTACATTACCATTGAAATGTGGAAGATGAGCTATTTCTGACAATTTTATCCTACGATGAGACAATGTTGAAAGTCTAGAATTGACATTATTTACTGGACTGCTAGAAGGATCGTTTAGAAAATGATCATGGAAATCCGAAGAATTTGGTGATGTAGGTAGGTCATCTTGAAAAGTAACGAACTGCTCATTACGTGTTTGATTATTCCCACGACTACCTATAGTGAGCATACGAGAATATGATGCGTCATTAAATTCGATATCTAACCACGTGACATGCGACAGACTAGAGCGTGAATGTGAAATGGGATTGCTAACACTATATATAGGTTTCGGCGATGACGTTAACATGTGCTGATTTGGAACGTGTTTCATGTTCGCATCCACACTTATCCTGCAAAGGAACTTGATCAAAAGTGGGACCTAAATTGTTACTTTCCACTCCTTGTCTAACTAACTTTTAATTTCTAAGCCTCGAGAATTCTGCATATTACTGTTACTTGCTAATATGGAAATCAAAGATAAATCTAACCTGCCTTTATTCATAGTTAAAAGTCTAAGGGGTAAATATTGTTTCAAAATATCAAGAGACTACCCTACATTGTTTTTACACTGTTCGAAACAACGAGTACACTCTTTCTCATGTGTATCCAATCTATTTGTTAACTCTAATACCTTATGGTTTAATGCTTGTGTATTATTCTGCACTTCATGTACATGAGCATCAATTTCGATTACCTTGGTACTGTCTTACTATATTTCATGTTGCATGTTTTTTTAAATTTCGTTCAACCAAGCTTCATGAGCTTCAATTGTTCCACAACATCAGTTTGAATATATGTAAGCTCGGCGTGAACCTTTGTTAAGTCGCCTTGTAGCTCATTAATTCGAGAAGTCAACTAAGTGTGGATATTTTCAATTCTGTCAGAAACTCTTGCTAAACCTACTTTCAATTCAGCAGTACTAGCCTTTATTTCCTGAGTACTGGCCTTTATTTCAGCATTACTCTTAGTATAACTAAGTTTGAGGTTGCGAAGTTCACCTAAAATATCAAGTATACTTTGAGTCAGCTGGGACAGTGGTTCACTTGACTCTTCCCTTACACTACCTGTTACTCTAGTATTGCGCAGATCAGAAAGGTCATTACTTTGACTATTAACCCCTAGATCAACATCATCTAGTAAATGTGCCTCTTGGGTCCGTAAATGATTACCGATGTTTAGGACATTAGCACTTGCTATTCCATTGCCCGTGTCGGGTGTTGATAAAATAGAAATTATTATAATTTCGCGCAACGGAAAAGAAATAAACTTAACTTGATTATATCAATGTATCAGTGATCGTAAAACTCAATTACAAATAATGAAAATAAGCACAGCACAGAGTTCCTACACTGAATCAGTACGAGCATCTATGTCTAACTCCAACGATAAAATTGTACTTGAGAAGAACTTTTAATAACCCATACAGGGTAAATAATAATAATAATAATATACCTCAAGTGGGAGCAATTGTCTACCAACAGGAGCCAGGACTTACTCTCAGCCTGTAACCCCAAATAAAAACAATTATCACTAATGCTAAAGTATTTAACTAGTACTCAGACCTTCCAAGAAAATCTAATCTAATTATATCTAACGCAATCTAATCGGCTCATATTATTGAAACAATAAACGAAGTGACGCAAAGAGATTGTTCTGGGGTTATTGTTCACATTGAAATACTAAGTCAAAAAAAAAAAGAAAAGGAAAGTAAAGAAGCATGCAAGAATTATTCGTTGAATCTCATATTGTTCATGTTAAATACTATCTGTACCAGATAATATTGGTTATCTAATCAAGTTATCTTTCTTCGTAAAACATTAATGTGTAAAACCACATTGCTTCAAGAGATGTGAATGAAATTAATCTTCTGCCTAAATGCAATCTTATATCAATACTATTGCTAAAATAAAGTTTACCAGAAGCTGCTTCAATTCAATTATCGTAATTTGTGATATGGAAATCATCAGCAACAAACTGATATCTTTAGAACGACTTTTATTTAAACAAATAAACTATAATTGTATTATTTTAAGAAGACAGAACATAATTAAGAAATATAAGCTGTTCAGGAAGATTTACATTAATGTACGTTAGTTGTACTCAAAGAAATCAATCAGAATAATGAACAATAATGTAATTGAAATTTTACACATTAGATTCAAGAAGGAAAGGTTAGGTTATATTTTTTTATCTCAAGTTATTATGAAATTCCAATAAAACCAATTCTATTGTTATAATCTGGATAGTTAACACAAATGAAAAATATTAGATTATTAGGCGATTATGATATAATTAGCATAAGCTAAATCAACAAATCTACAATAAATAGTGTTATTAACTGACATAATCGGACCTTGTATGAAGTTTTTCTTAAAATCATCATAATGGAATTTTGATAATTTATCTTTTGAGTAAAACATTTACACAGAAGCGGAAAGTGATAGAAATCTGTAATATTCTTCGGCTACGTTTAAAGAATCAAGTTGCATAATAAAAGAGACCTAACCTAATAGAATAAGTGTCAAGCTACGTGGTAAGAACAGCTGATACAATATCATTCATGAATTTTAAGTAAGATTTTATCTAAAGGAGAAAGACGGAGAATTTAAAAAAGGTTTAAGGGAATCAGATTGGGTTATCGACCCAAATATATTCGGCGGAATGGCTGATGTCTTCATGCTAAATACTTAACTGAACATGATTAGCTTTTCGAGCATATGGTCAAAAGTGACAATGCATATGATTATGATTATAATAGGGCGCAAAATGTACTTAAAACTATAAATTTTGTTAATAAGCTACCTTAATTTCATATGCTGGAAAAGCCATATTAATGCATGATAACTATAAAGTATTTGAATTAAGTTTCCTGCTAAATAACGCCTGGTATTCTGGGACTAATTAAAAGAAGAAAACTACATTCAGGCAAATTAAGTGAGGGTCCAGTAAGTATTTTATACTAACATACTATTTCAAACTTTGGACCCATTAATGGAAACGTCTATGTCCTAAAATCTCTGCTAATGTTCTAACACTAAAACTCCTATATACTAAAGGCAAGACCTAACAAAATAGCCCCTCAGTTATTTAGGTAACGGCCTTTATACAGCAAATAACGGGGCAGTGAATAGCATTAAAAGGAAAATATACTCTCTAAAGGACAAATAGAGAAAATGAAAGAAAGAAAAATAACCAGAGACGAAAGAAATATGCAATTTAATATAATTATCCGGCAGCTAATTATAGCAAAGAATACTTATCATGTAGGCAGCCCACGATTCAAAGGAAAACAAGAACAATAATACCAAGTAGCACATACAATGGTGTCATAGCAACTAACTTTATTTATTATTATGATGTAAGGCGCATCACAGCCACTGCAACTGTTTATTCAGAGGTTCTTGTGAAACATGACCTTTATAAAGTAAATCAGCACAACTTTAGCTAACCTAACCTTTTTGTCTTGGAAGATGGCACCACCTTTTCGCAGGGTGGAGGCATATTATGGAAACACTGCCCCAATTGTAGTTCCAAAAATGCTCGTTACGTAAATTTGAACGGCTCTAATGTAACCTAACCTCACATATTGGGTGCGTTTAATTAATAGCCTGGCCGTGGGCAACAGTGTTTAATTAGCAGCTAACAGGCCGCGCCACAGTCTGGCTGTGGGCTGACTAGAAGTAGGACATGCAGCTCGTTTTGGGCGGGAAACAGAAGCTGGCGAGAATCAGCTGTTGCCAACCACACTATAATTATTGGGTTGTATGATAATTTGGATTCAAGTATACAACGTATTCCTTGTTTGTATATGGGTTGCTTTGGAACAATTGAAATGTTCTGTTAATTAAAAATAAGAATTATTTAATAGGTATAGGGAAAAAAGTGTGTAGAACACTTAATACGTCACGCTGACGGTTCACACTAACAAGATGTACGAATCATTAACTTGTTTTGTGTTGTGTTAGTATGGTTATAGTTCAGGAGATGGCTCAAGTTGATAACAATGTTTTCTGAAAAGTCAGTCCGGTAGATAATACATTAACTATATCGATATTAAGTTTCAAACACGTAAGTTGCTTTAAGGACTTCACTGGAGGATATTTTCTCGTGCTCTGAGCATGAGATAGCATTTTTCCGTGGGAGGAAACCGTTATCTCGAAAGAAAACGCTGACATATGCTGTTAGTACGCAAGCGCTATATACAAAGAATAAGTATCATTTTGTAATAAATTTGAGTTCCACGTAACTATCGCTCTTGTGTGTGTCATAGAGATCCCTGTTTACAAGTGATTAAAATTACTTGAGTACTCTGTCCAACTATAACCTGCGTATACTGAGGAGGGACAGATATATTAACTCTACAATAACCTGAACAATTAGTAAATCTAGAATGTGTCTTCTTAACTATAACTCATGTGCACCGGGGGAGGGGCCTATTTTATTACGGTAGTTCTAGATATTAGCTGCTTCTGTTGTACGGCGTTGAATATACATCAAATGCTGCTTTCATTATTTCGAATACGTAGCATGCATAATGTGCTATAAAATCAAGAAGTGCTGCTAAAACACATACGTTCTTCTACATTATATCCTTGCACTCAAATAACTCCCTTGGTTTTGCATCACATTCTGGGTTCTATATATCCAAAACGACCAAAGTAATAGTATTTAAAGTATCTTCAAAGACCGTCTAACAGGGTAGCTAATATAGATAATAAATCCTCCTTTTAGTAGCCAATTGAAGCACGTGTTTTATAGTGTGTTGTATTGTACAGTAAGTGTGGCACGTATTCTAATTGGCTATTCACCCAAATCGCACGCAAAGAAAGCAACGTAAGCTTTCATGAAATTCAGTCCTTACAAGAAAGCACGCAATAAAATACGTTTCAATTGGCTACTCATCCTAATCTCAAGCAACGCAAGCGGACTTGAAAATGAGGTCTTACCCATGTGTGTCCAGTACGCATAGTACCCTATCATGGCTATTTGTTTCAAAATACAGGCTATAAATATAGCTTATCAAAAAATAACTAACAGCGACAATTTGGTTAATATGAACGGATAGAAAATACGGTTCCCTACATTCTGAGAAAAATTTACACCTCTCTGGAAATTGTACTAATCGGAAACTGTTAATTTCACGAAACCGTTTTAGAGAAGGTTATCTACATTTCACCTCTATTTCATCAAGTACTCACAATTCTAGTATGTTGGTTAAAATCAACTACGTTCAGTCATGTTTAACAAAGAAGGTAATCGACATTTACAATTTCTATGAGTATTTTTTATTCAGTTGGTCGGAAACGCTGATTCAACCAGAAATCCGCTATCTTGTTTTTTATGTTTTGGCTCGCCAACGAATATTCTGTTAAATTACACACAGGGCAGGCCAGTAGTGAGGCCTCTGGCCGAGCAACAAATTAAACGCACCCATTGTCACTAACTGAACGATCCAGGAAGTATCTAAAGCCAAGATGTATGCTGTTTGCGAATTCTGTAAACATGACATCCAGCTGAGAATTTAAAGGACCTAATCTTAACGTAAACAGTTGGACTTACCTGTTTGCCCCAAATCGCAAGGGGTTTGCTCCCACAACTAAAAAATATGGACAAGAAACCACTTTGATATGTATTTTTAAACATGGCCGTATCTGTTTCAACAGTCAGTTCTTTATAAAGATTATTATCAAACAACAAATGACAACTTGCTGCTTTTGTTTTGTTCTTCCTTTTTTATTTTCTTTCTCGACTAACAATTATCCATTATGGCACTCTTCTATAATTTGTGTATAATTTTCTTTCATGTGTAATTAGTTTTCGGTTTACTGTAGTTAATTTTATTCTAAAAGAAATGAAACATTAAGATCGTGACGAAGTTTTATATTCCATTCTCAATTAGATTAAGGCAGAATGGTGGGAAAGCCCGCTTTATGCCTTGTTTAGGATACTAACGTTCTACGATGGTAAGATTTACGGGTAAAACTAACTTGCGTTCAGACTGCCGAACATAGAGTTAGGAAGAAAATAGAGAATATACATGACGTCACATGAAGTCAAATTACGGTTCATCGGCAGCCATCTTCTGTGGCCCCTTTAGAGTCCTTCTATACCGAACTTGCCTTTTTCAATAGGAGGATGAGTGCACCTCAGAGAGGCAATACTCGGAAAAGAGGGTCTCTAAATATGGGGCCAATTAATATAGCCAAAATGCCTCCTCCCTTCCGTCTCTTGACTTAATTCCCTCTCCAACAAAACAGCCTAAGGGCCACGGTGGCTCAGTTGGTAGAGCGCTCACCTCTGGTGCTAGGGGTCGTCGGATCGATCCCTGCTCATGCCATGTGGGCTTTGTGGTGGTCAAACGCCATGTGCGTGGGTTTTCTCGGCGTGCTCCCGTTTCCTCCCACTTTCTTCATTCCACCAATTCATCCCATCATCATCCATACGGCCTGAGCCATAGTTGCCTAAAGGCCTTAAAATAAATTCAATCAATTCAAAACAGCCTAAGGTTCCCTCTATTTATATTTCTAACTCTATGCTGCCGAACAACTTGTTTATCCAAGATTAGTCGATAAGAGGAGAAAGGTAGGTCCAGTTCGCTGCTTTGCTGGAATTGGTTGAAAGCGCGCTACGTCATCTGACTAACAAGCAGAGAAAGACAGGCTACAACCATTGCTCTTGCAACAGTTTAATGTTAAATGCTTCAATAAAATAATGAAACGAATACACTCCAAGCTTTAAAAATTCGACCAGAAATAATATTTTAAAGGTTTCCTGCTCTTATATTGAGCTTTTAGAGATTTTCTATACGTCATTATTCAGATTTAAAATTCTGCAATTATGAAGTTTCTGATAACTTCTCAAAACCTTGGTTACAGTAGAAGTACATTGAAAATTTATCAATTTCAAATATTCTAAGTTCTTATTTCGGTTAGAGTTTCAGTTAAACCTATTTTTCATTCTTTTCTTTAGTTCACGATGGTTCGTGGTGTCATCAAACCTTGCAACGTTAATTTAGCTCGTTTCCAGACGTCATAGAATGATGAAATTTTGCACAGCGACATAAAAAGTCCGGTGACAATACGTTCCATTGCTACTTTCATACATTTCTATATATTTTAAAAGTATTTTTTTTAAAATTCTCAACTTCTTTATCCTAAAGTAAATACTAGCCTGGGATTCCCTGCTTACATAACACTTTAGGATTTGGGTCACAAAACATTTAGCTTGAGAAAATGTATCCGAACATCGAAATAACTCTAAAAAAACAATAAAAACATTTTAAAGACATTCTTTTCTTAATCAATTCGTACTAAAAAGAAAAAAAATAATTTTGTTTATGCATGACTAAAATGAAAAGAATGGGGCGCTTCATTTCAAGAATTTATAAAGTGACTGTATATGAGAGCGCGCCCCATTCTTTTCTTTTTAGTCATGCATAAACCAAATCATTTTTTTGTTTTTTTTTAGTACGAATTGATTAGGAAAAGAATGTCTTTAAAAATATTTTTTTTATTTTTTCTTATTCTGTAACTGTTATAAATTTTAACAGCGGTGGGTTTAATTAATTTTCGGTGATTGTTAATTTACAATTGTGTCGGTAATTTGAATTTCAGTTCACTTATGCCTTTTTGGCAATTTGGTTCAGGCAGAGATGTGATAGGTCGAGGGTGAGGAATGTTAGGGCCAGGGCTTTACTTAAAGTACCATCCCGGCATTTACATGGTGAAACATATACTAGGGCAATCCTCAGGATAGTCGGCCGCGGGGTTCGAACTCTCATGCCTATCCATTGACCACCAAACTACCGCCTAGATCATGAGGTCTGACTAGCAAAAGTTAATTCATTTTAATTTAAATATGAAAATTATAAAATATATATACAACTATTATAGATGGTAAGGTCCTTTTAGCTGTGAGGACTTATGTTAACTTGCGACTAGATATAAGTAATTATTGACAGAGATTTGATTATGGAATTTTTTATGGCCTTTGGGCGTTATTGAATTGAAGGAAATTTTATTTTAAGGTCTTTTAGCATCTGCGGCTCAGGCCAAAATAGGGCAGTGCAAGGATTCGCAAGTTATCGGCCAGGGCCTTTCTTAGTGTTCGGCTGGTGAAACTGAGGAAAACACTAGAAAACTTCAGGCAGGATCATCCGACCATGGGATGGTCGTTTCACGTTCTCCTAGCAGTCAGAATCAGAAACAAAGCATTGTCCAATTTTAGCTTTACTCCCAGAATAACAAATCTAACGTTCTAATATTGTGATGACTAAAGATCGGAAGTATGACGAAATAAAACACCACATGACAGCACCAAGAGGCAAACAAAACTGAATTTCCTTAACTGAAGAATCACCTATTATCTTTTCCAGGAGTTTGTAGTACTCGGTTCGTCAATAAGACGGTGATTCAGCCCCTCGGGGGGAGGGGGAGCTAGAAATCTACTTGAAGATTAACAGTAAACACGGCGGAAGTCGTTATCACCTACGACGTCATACTGACAGGCTTTGACGCTACCGACTGTAAATACAACGACGAAACCAAGATTTCCCAACTCGGTTTCGTGGCCGAATGGTCAAGACGGGCGTTGAGTCGTGACCGAGTGAGGACGCAAACTTGCTTGCTCCCGATTCGAAGGACTTTTGTGTTAAGCTGCACTGACCAGCTTTGTGTTTCAGAAGTTTTTTTTTTGTTCCTTAGTGTGACTTTATATATTGACTGTATTGTGCTGATTATAACTTAACATTGATAATGTCTCGTGTTGTTCGCAAGAACACAGTCAAGTGTGAATTTAACAAGCAAACCAGGCATATCCGACCGTCCGCATTGGATATTCACAAATGAATAAATACTGTTTTACATGTGGAACCAGATCAATTGGAAGGACTACAACTGGACAATGAGGCCTATTGTGTATATTTGAAATCTGTGTCAGTGGGCAGTTATGATAAATTTCTCCGGTCCACTCAGTCAACACTTCCCTATACCCATAACGATGGAACTACTAGTCAAGTGCTTGTTTCCCCTGCAGATGATGAGACTACTTCAGTTCGTATATTGAACTTACCATTAGAACTCGATAATAGTGCTATTCAGAATGTTCTCAGTCAATATGGTTCTGTGAAAAAGATTGTTAATGAACAATGGGGTCAACGTTTTTGTTTCCCAGTGTTCAATGGGACCCGTGTCGCATCTGTCCAAATTGTTCGTCCCATTCCCTCGCGTATTATGGTAAACAGTTTTAGAGGTCAGGTTTATTATGATGGTCAGATTCCTACTTGTTTTTGTTTTTTTGCCAGGATCCAACTCACTCCATAGCAAATTGTGAAAAACGTAAAATGCGCATTCAAAGACATGTGTCAACACCACTATTCTCCCCGCCCTTAAATGTAACATCTGCGGATAAGGTAAGTGAGCTGATCGCATCACTCCAAGTTCACAAAGAACGTGTACTTCCAGTCCCACAACAACTTGAAGACTACCCCCCACTCACCAGTGAAAGTGTACAACAAGATGGTGTTCACAGTGTGTGGCATAGCATGGCTGTTACTGTTCCTCCTCGAAGTTCAACTTGGCAAAATAATGAAATTGCATTGTTGTCCATACCTACTCATAATGAGACTTCTTCAGTTCCCACAGAAACTCCTGTTCAGCTTGAATTCCACGAGGTAAATGCCGGTATGAACATTAGTGGCAGAAACGTTTCCCCTCTTATTGAATCAGATGAACATTCTTCACGATCTATGCCAAATCAGACCGATCAGGTTTCAGAAGAAAATACAGAGCACGATATGGAAATGGTAGAAGAAAATCTTCCTTTATCTAATCTAGCTTCTCTCCTCTATTCGGATAAAGAGGAATCTGGAAAAAGTGTAAGAAAACGGAAAGAGCGTAATGAATCCGAAAAATGTGAGGATGAATTACCTGAGACTAGACAAAAGAAATGATCAGGGCTGAATTTTTCATGTTATTTTGTTTTTGTTATTTTTTTCTTTATTTTCGTCTTTTCAGACCGACAGACAGACATCCCATGTTTCGGCCATCTCTGAATTTATTAGTGTCGGTCAGATGCAAATATGGTTTATGTGCATATTATTCCGTCCAACGAGAACGTAAAGCAAAAGAAATAGACGAGTTCTTCAGGTTGTTGTTTTTTCATAACGAGACGGATAGACAGACAGAATACGCGAGGACTATTATTGCTCGTGCCTTCCTGCCTGCAGGCAGTCAGTACCGAACAATACAGAAGTTTGTGTGATTGTGAGCTGTAACTTGCGCTACAATTCGAACAGACAATAGAGCAGGAGACTTCCCCCACCCTCTCTCTCTCCATTGATTCAGTGCACGTGATTTACAGTGCTCACGGAATTGTTAACCTTCGCATCTAACGACGAGTAGTTTTCTTATCACGTGCTGTTTTGTGTGTTCCACTAACAGGTTGCCTTAGGCATAGGAATGAAATGTTTGATGTTGTGTATTTTTTTCATCTGCTTTCTTGATA
>JAGDQP010031836.1:0-10329 GCA_022664845.1 Lepisma saccharinum
TTTCAGCCAATTCTTTCTTTCTTTTCTTCTAGTCGTTTGTTGTAAGGAGTTGACGCTACAAGCTCACTTTGTTGGGTTCGTCGTTTTCTCCTTTTAACTTCATCTTTTGCAGAAGTTTTAACTACAGGAGAAGGGTTGTGATGATTTTCTTGAAGCTGAAATACATTGAAATGACCTATGCTGAAGAAATGTTGTTCGTTACGTCTAACTACTTTATCAGTGTTACTTTGCCTAAAGTTGACGGTTCAGCCGCGAGAGCCTGTGCAGGATATTCAGATGTAAATAAATCGGATGAAATGAGAGCTGATGATTCAAGTTTTTGAAGTCGTAGAAATTGAATTATTTTCTGCAAGTTGTGTTGAAGTTGTAGGTAACAAATTTTAGGGTTCCGAAGTTACAGCAGCTTATCAACAGATCCAGACCCTTCAACATGCTCAGCGGGAATAAAATCCAAGTTGAAGCGAAAGTTGACAGTGCAAGTTTCATCCTGCATGTTGAAGAGAGAGCTTCGTTAACAGATCATCTACATCCTTCTGTGTAATTTTCAAAGGTTGATATTTCCTCATCCATACACTCCATGCTTGATTGTAGGCAGCTTTGAAAGGTCGCATTATAGCTCAATCTAAGCGTTGCAGCTTGTGCGTAGTTTTAGGGAGGCTAATTATGTGTAGATGGTGTTCTTTTAGAAGAGAAGAACTTTAAGATCTTTGTGTGTACTATGGCCATTTAATATCAGAAGTACTGGTTCTTCTTTCCTGCAATGAGTACGCTAAACAAAATGCTTCAACTACTGCAAAAATGCTTTGTACAGTACAATGCACTGTGATTCAATTCTTGTAGATGCATCTTTTTTTAAAAAAAATTCATTAAATCGCGATTTGTTGAGGAATACAAAAAGAGGAAGATCGAACTTGTCACCAGCAGAATTTATGCAAAGCATAATGGTCACATTTCTTCCTTTCTCTTCTGATGTTATTTTTGTTGAGTTGTTTCCTTCCAATTTGAGTGAAAACTTCAACAATGTCCTTATCATGGACAAAGGAAACCTCAGTTATATCACACTTGTATAATTTATTGAGTTCGAAGTTGTATTTTGTGAGCAGTTCTTCTTTCTTACTTTTAAAGAAAAGGTCAACTTGATGCCTGTTAAAATTCATAGTTCTTTGAAGACTTATAGACTCAGAGGGTCTCAGGGACAATCCGAATGACGTTTCATGAAATCATAATAAACTTACTTCGCTGCAGTTCTGTGGGTCTTATTAAGTTAATGAGGAAGCTTTAAATGATCGGCGGAAGCAAACATTAGTTTTAAAATAACATATTTCTACTTAATGACTTAAAACTAACGTCTAAGTCGTTTAAATTCATGGCTAATAGTTTCTCCATCTGCTCATCAAATATCTACTTACGTCTGCCTATTTGAGATGTTAGATTTACAGCCTTGCCAAGTCAGATAGCTCACCTAAGGTACTTTTTGGAACAGAGAAAGGCTCAGATGCCCCACTTCATTTCTTACGATAATACAATCTTAATTGCACTTTTCATATCGTCTTCTGTCCATTTTCCTTTGGTTTGCAGCCCTTTACTATGAAATGAATTAAAAGAAGTAAAATTAGGTGTCTGTTTCGTAAATTATTTTTGACCAGTACTGCAAGAATATTCCTTATCCGATATTGTAGGATGATCACGGGGTAATACTCACAATTGCACTACTTAATAGTTCAATTAGATAACGACTTGATAGAATCTAGATAAAATATTTATAGGAACAAAAGCAATTACTCACGTCAGAGAGGAGGATAGAATGGATTCAAATTTAATTTCTTTCAAGAAAAGATTAACACTGATTTTTAATACTGCTTCCATAATTATCCCGTTTATTATTTTTTCTTTTATTTGTGAGTTTTATAGACTACGGTGTATGGACTAAGCTTGTCTGAGACTTTAGAGATCAAGAGAGAGAGAAAGAGAAAGACATAAAGAATGAAAGAGACAGAGAGATTGGCAAGATAGATCTTCGGGTAAGGGTAGCCGCACACCAAGAAAGCAACACCTCGGGGTAGTCGAGAGGTTAGTCTCGCTTTCTGTGCTGGTAGTCATAAGTTCAAATCATGCCGGGGTCTGTTGAACGGAGTGGTTTGGAGCTCATTTTACCAAAAACTGTAGGTCCCGTCCTTAGAAACTCACCAGCTCGTTTAGGACGTTAACAATTCATTTACCAAGAAAGCAAGTTTGAGTAAAGCAAATAAAACTAGAATGATATCGTGCAAAATCCATGGATTTTAATGGTGGTGCGCACTCCGACTGAGCAAAGTGAAGCACTCAAAAATATTTAGGTTTATTATAGCGCCACTCTGCTTCGTTTTGCTCCAGTCCAACTTGATTTTTGGTGTGCGGGTATCCTAAAGGGATCGAAATAGTTACTACCAAGCACTTGTATGATAGTCATAATCCGGGCAATCGTATGGCGAGGCGGAAGAAAACATCGTAAGTATGCCAGTTAGAATGGTCTGTATAAGCAGATTCGTGCTAGTCTCTGTGCTAACTTCATCCAAACAAGTCAGGGTGTGTTTATTTTAATAACAATGATTTCTTTAAACTGTAGTCTTTATAAATTTAATAAAATTCAAGAAAATGGAAGGAGAGATATTTGTTAACACAATAAAGGAAGATTATAATTTGAACCTCAGGCTGAGATACCTAAAGGTCATAAATAAATGCAAATTCAAACAAAGATAATTTGAAACACTCACCAACTAAACATCCATTAACAGATGCGTTACAAAAATAAATTATTCCTGGCTTACCACTAACTGCTAAATTCCAACTAATTTCCCTTCCCATGTTCTAAAACAGTTGGAAAGACAAATGTTTCCTTGTTTGATATCAGGTCAGCTTTGATTCATTTGCAAAGACGGCAGTCATATCTCAATGTCTTGAACCCTCAGAAACCTTCCTTTAATGACGCTGAAATTGTGTAACCTGATAGATCTGAATCTTTCGGAAACAGATGTGAAACACTTTCCCTTGTTCCTCCCTCTGGCTTTGAGGCTCCCGGAAGCAGACATGTGATAGCAACATCTATTATTCGCTATCGGAACACATCTGCTTCAATTCACCTCTTGTCAACGTAGAAGACTCGTCTGTTTTGTTTTCTTGAGAAAAGCAGCTCAAAACCCAAGCAATTCTCTTGGAAAATTCACCTTCGTCGTACAAGCATTTTATCTCTTAACATGCTTGTCTGCACAATTCGTTCTACCTGTTTATGTAAAATGAATGTCTTTTCCACTGCTGCCCTAGTAAATAGTATTATACATTCTTTACGCAAGAGGTTGCAAATATAGATACCGTAATTCTTATTATTATTGTTTCAAGAACAACGGAAATGTAAATCACGAATAAATAAAGAAATAAATAAACGTGACAGTTCTATTACCAAAGAATTTATTTTGGCCGGATAGAAAATAAGGAAACTCACAAGTAACACTATTTCAAGTGGACACTCTTATGTGTAAAATATTAGGTGCCATTGGCCAGTGGTTGAAGAGATATTGGCAGGAAAATTTAGTGATAGAATTCTTTGTGGTAGATCACTTATGAATATCTTGCACTAGTTTACACTCAATACCACAGTGTAACTTCGATACGGGGGAGGACAATAATTTTTATTTTACTATCTGAAGATATTTTTTCTGCTCTTCGCTAGAATAGGAAGTAGACTACTTCCTATTCTAGCGAAGAGCAGAGATTCACGGGGTCAATCGGGTCACGCAGGTCAAGTTTCGGACTGGATCACTGAGTCTGTGGTTGGTACGCGAGATGTGATACGGACCCAGAGACTTGTTTTGATTCGGTAAGCCGGATGGCAAAGTACAGCTTTTATTTTTTTCCTTATTATACATTGTTGCGTTTGAACAGTTTTTCTTTCGTGTGTGGCCAGAAATTGAGGGTTACACTCCCCCCCACAGATCGCGAAAAGTATGACTCTAAAAAGTTTCTAACAATAGTATTAACATATGGAAATATTCTAACATCCCCAGGAGAACACAATTATCCACGGAGGTCTGCAAATAACTTCTTCTCGGAAAGGATTCTCTGAAAGAATTTGAGAATCTAACCAATAATAATATTGATTAATTAAAGCTATAGGAACAAGACGAGGTCAGATCGGGTCAAGACAGAATCGTTGAGTCAAAATTAGTTAACCGGGTCAATTGGGTGAACATTCGATCAGCGAGTCACGGGTCACAAAGTCAGCCTGGTTCAAGATCGTCTCACTAACTCAGTCGGCCAAGAACGAGTCAATCGGGACATAGGGTCAAGTTTCGGACTAGGTTATCTATATCTGGACCAGGCCGGGTCTCTAAGAATTACCCGATTTCAGCTCTGGTGACGACTACCCTTTTCTAGAAAGACCGCAGAAATAGATTCGCCTTTTAATCCTTCTCGTGATTCCACAATCATCCACGAATATTTTAATTGTACTTTTTGTAGTTTTACTATTAGTGTAAACATTCAAGAGATGGAAGTGGCAACGCGGAAAGGAAAAAGAACCGCAACCAGTATTTTAATGGATCTGAACTGAATCATTATCTTTCGTTTTCAATATTTGTAGTAAAGATATTTTTTTTTTTAAAAAAAAAGAGTAAAATTGTACTATTTAACTGAAGAAATATAGACCTAATTAAATATATTTCTCTTCTCTGCATGAAACTCTAATCGGTTTGAGCACCCCGTCTCCAGAATACGTAATTATTGAAAAAGTTACCCATAAAATCAAGGAAACGAGCTTGTAAAATTTACTAGTTAATACTTGTAAATGAAAAAACAAAATGATTGAATATATGGTGTTATCTTCGTACAAGAAAACTCTTTTATTGGGTGAGATGGGGAGCTATTTTTTTTAACACATCCGAACGAAACATAACAGTCAGACAAGGAATAATGAACAAGAAATAAATAAGAAAATAATCCTTTTTCACCGAAACTAAAGTAGTAAGATATACCAGTGATTTTCGTTTAAGCAAGAAAAGTGTTTTAGGGAGCTAAATATCTACCTACCATGAGTTCATTATTTATTATAAGACCCGCAAATGAAATTCTAGGTTGCATAATGTCCACCAAATTAATAGAGAACATATTATTAGGTTTTTTTTTGTTTTGTTTTGTTTTTTTGCAGAAGACACTTGAAACGGAAAATTCCCTCTGAATTCGAACCTTCCCCCCCCCCCCACGAAGTGTTACATGATTTTTTACATAGGCCTAGTTCTTTTACGATAGAACATCAATCTGCATTTACGAGATAATACTATACAACACTAATTTTGAAGTCAAAATATATTTTCTTGAAGGTTCAGAAGTGCTTTTAAATGTAATCTGGACACAATGGTTGTAATGAAGACTGATTGTGAATACTGATTTGATACAAAGAGACCAAATACCATATAAAAGTATTTGTAGCAATAATTTAAAGGCGTAGAATATTACTGTGCTTGTAGTAGTGTGCTAGCTGTAGCCTACTATACCAATTATTTCAATGTTAAGTTTTCCTTATTTCGACTTGTAAACATTAATATTTCCCCGATGAAATATTTAGGGTAATTTTAAAATCAATGCATGATACTTTCCCTTTCGAGTCACTTTAAGTGACGAGTTGCCTCTGAACCGTTTTCCTTTACATTTTCTTCACAGAAACGAAAAAGCAGCAATTCAATAACTTTATTTCATTTATTAAACAATTTACACTTTTAACTCCTGAAGTAACTTTTATTTCTTAGTGCAGAGGGGGGAAGGGGGGGTTGCTCCAAAAAGTATTTCAAAGAAAAGGAAAATAAATAGCACTTAAAAAATAAAAGTAAAATTGTATTTTTCTATTTCCTGCTATTGACATTATATTTTTCAGCCTGTATTTTTGCAGTGTGAACACATTTCGGGGCAAGAGGACTGACGACTAAACGATTTTCTTTGCAGGAGCAATAAAAAACAGATTTGTTATTTGATCTCTCCCAGATAGGAAGAAAAATTTGCAACAAACTTGTAGCAGACTTTCAGTTCAATTGAATCAAACTTGCAGCAGGCTTTCATTGTAAGTCTGCTACTTTACTGCAAATTTAATGCAAACCTCAAAGTTTCCACAATTCAAACTTGCAGCAAACCTGCTTGTAAGTTTGCATAGCAAGCCATCTGCAAGCGTTTCCCTTGCGCTGCAAGTCTGCTGCATATGTGTGTAAGTTTCCATTACGCCTGCTGGAAGTGTTTCACTTGCATTGGAAGTCTTTTACTTGCGCTGCAAGTATGTGTAAGTTTGCATTACGCCTGCTGCATAGGTTTCACTTGACCGGCAAGTCTTCTGCAAGTGATAGCAGATATTGGCAACGTACATACAAGCTTGGGCTACAAAGAGTGACGTACATTAGTGACAGGCGTACACAAAAGCTTAGGCTAAATACAACGTTATATAGCTTTCCAGGTCAATAACATTTCACGTAACAACTTTCCTCTACATATCTTATTGGATACTTACTACAAAATTACGTTATCCTCGAGATAGTCACATCCACAAAAGGAATAAAAAAAATGGCGCCGTAGCGGTGGCGGTACTGCCTACGGATTCGATACTTATTCCACCTGGTGTTCAAAACTGGAACTAAGAACTTGGTTTGCAGATTTGCATCTAGTTATCATAGCACTTGATAAACAAACCAGTAGATCATGCACAGCCACTTACAAAAATAAGTGGAGGTTGGAGTGCTAACAAGGGACATCATCTAAGTGTCCGGTTCTGATTTCAATGTAATTTTATTTTCTTATAGAGGGCATGTATGCATTATGTCTGATGACAGAAACTGTTGTCATGGCGCATGTTGTTTAAAGTTATTGAATGTTGAAGGATTGTGATGTAGTTATTTACAGGGTAAGGCAAATGACCCTTAACACCCCTTGTAAACTGCGTGTGAATGAAAAAATGTGAAGAACAATCATGTAGGTACATATTATTATTAGGAGTAAGTCGTATGGTAGGTGTAACCTTGACGGCAGCCACCATGAAAAAATGCCATCTTGAATCAGACTCAATTTTCGAAAATGAAAACCATAGCATGTGACCCCTCATTGTAACAGCAAATTTTCCCACAAATCCAATGTTATGCTTATTTTTGCTCCAAAGTTAACCAGTAGGAAGTTAGGCTCATGTTTGCTACATATATTGATTATGTGATTTATTGTCAGTGCATGAATAGTGTTGGGATGAGCTTCCGCCACTCTTTCTGAAGTTTTAAGAGTTACGATGTAGTTATTTATTTCAAACCACAAAACATTAAATGACGATAGGTCTATAACACGTGAACCAATGGAAGAAAGAATTGCGAAAGCTCATCCCAACATATACATGCACTGACAATAATTCGCATATATCAAAATAATATCAAATGCCAAATATAAAGCACTCACAGAGGAACGAACGTTAATTCTAACTTTAACTTTATTATTACAAAACATGAAAATTTCTACATAAGCTTCCACGGATGCATGGGCAACATTACTCATATGATGTGAACTACTAATGCAAAAGAAGTGCTCAAAGAAGAAGAAGAAGAAGTCCTGTGTAAGTTCAACTGCGTGATTCCTAATCCACATCCTGAATTCTAACCAAATTTACAAGAACCTATAATTTAACTTTACTAACAAATAGCTATTTGCCTTTGCAGGGGCATTTCCATTTCAATTTCAAATTCAAATTCAATTTAAAATTCAAATTAAATTGATTTCTTTGATTGTTTGTGGGGTGGGTGTCTGGTGTCCGGGTCATGAGTTCGATTCGTGATATCCCAAAACAAGCTTTTTATAAATCTAATTAAATAATAAAAAAATCCAAGGACGAAAGTGGCCTTAGTGGCCAGAAGTCCAGTCATTGTGGCCCTGCAGGCCATGGCAATTTACTTTATGACTTGACTTGATTCGCGAAATCAATAAATGTAGCAAATATGAGCCTAATTTCGTACTGGTTAACTATAGAGTAAAAATAAGCATACCATTGGATTTGTGGGGAAAAAATGGTGTTACAATGAGGTATCACATACTTTGGTTTTCATTTTCGAAAATTGAGTCCGATTCAAGATGGCGGATTTCATGGTGGCTGCCGTCAAGGTCACACCTACCATACGACTTACTCCTAATCCTAATATGTACCCACATGGTTGTTCTTCACATTTTTTCATTCACACGCAGTTTACAAGGGGTGTTAAGGGACTTTTGCCTTACCCTGTAAATAACTACATCACAATCCTTCAACATTCAATAACTTTAAACAACATGCGCCATGACAACAGTTTCTGTCATCAGACATAATGCATACATGCCCTCTATAAGAAAATAAAATTACATTGAAATCAGAACCGGACACTTGGGTGATCTCCCTTGTAAGAAATAATAGTTCTTTCCTCCAGGGGAATTTTTTCACTGTACGCCTAATAGTTAGACAACCGCCATGACAGTACAAATATGCCCCAAAACATGGCATGGCAGGATATTCCTCCATTTGGAGCAAGAAAGAATTGACTCATTTAGCATCATGTAGAGAACCAAGAGATAGATGGGCAAAAATCAAAATCTTGTCTTATTCAAACACACATTCAGAGAGAGAGAAAGAGAATGCATGGAAGAAGACGGGGAAAGAACGAAAGAGAGAAAAGAAAACAAGGGAAGAGGGAAAGAAAATGGCGCAAGACATGGAAATAAATGAAATTTCAACGCTTATAAACACACAGTCTCCGTCTCTCTCTCCCTTCCGCTTTCCCTCTCTGTCTTCCGTTTTTCTCCCTGTGAGGGATAAATCTGTTTCAGTAGCAATCGCGAACATCATTTACAGCGCTTAATTCCTAGAAGAAAATATTGGGAAAACCGCTTGTGGAATCGATCCAACAAATATGTTGTTAAATCAGACATTAAACTCACTACCCTCAGCGGTTTATTTATACAAATCCTAGATTTCAGAACTATCTTACAAGAAACCAAATCCCACTTGCTGGCGGCGTGCTTATTAGCCAATAACAACCGGTAAAAGTAAAAAGAAATTTATTAGAAATTCTGCATTCAAAGTGCTTTTGGCAGAAGTGCGTGATGTAAACGGTTTGGGATTTAAATACAACACCGAGAGCACCAAAGTCCAGCTGCCTAGCGTGGTGTGTTGGTACAACGAAATAAAAAACCCGGGTTCGATACCCAGCGGGCGGGCGACTTTTTTTATTTCCTTAAAAAATATATATTTTTAAAAGTTTCAATTTATTAATAACAATTCCTTTCTTGAATTTTCAGAAGTGGAGTTTTTGTAAAAAAAAAAAGTGATGTTTTTTTTTCTTCTTGTCTTAAATATATATTTTTCTAAGTTCAAACTTATTATTAATAATTGCTTTCTTCCATTTGTCGTATATTATATAAAATTAGTGACCATGGGTTAGGGTAGGTTAGGTAAGGTCAGGTTCGGTTATCTATCTTTAAACTTTCGTTTCTCTTTAAAAATACATTTCTATCTGCTTGTGCGAACCTGACCTTAACCTAATATCCCCTAACCCATGCTTACTAAAAATGCAACTCGGGGGAGGGGCGCAGGCCTCGGTTAGTAGTGGGCATACGCAAACGTGCTACATCTAGTATGACCACCGCTAACCAAGTGCTTAGCCCCCCTGAGGTTCACGCCACCCAGTTCCCTTACACACCTCGCTGGTCAGACCTGGTTTATGTATCCTAGCTTTCAACTTTTTTTGTTCAAAATATATTTTTATATGTTCATATTTATTATTAATAATTGCTTTGGCTTACAAGTAGAGACTACTAAAAGCTAAGATGTATAGACATAAACCAGGCCTGGCCCGCGAGGTGTGCAAGTGGGCATGGTGCGCCCAAAGGGAGCTGGGTATCTTGAGCTTTAGGGGGCGCAGCCCCCGATTAGCGGTGAGCATACGCAATGTAGCACTTTTGCTTATGCCCATCGGAGACTGCACCCCCTTCCCCGAGTCATTTTTAGTTAGCGTGAGTAAGCGGATGTTATGTAAGGTCAGGTTCGCACAAACAGATAGAAATGTATTTTGAAAGAAAGAAATGAAAGTGTAAAGGTGCATAACCGAACCTGACCTTACCTAACCTACCCTAACCCATGGTCACTAATTTTATACGACAAATGGAAGAATAATAAATTTGATCTTAGAAAAATATATTTTTAAGACAACAAGAAGAAGAACCCTTTACTTTTTCTTTTCTTTTTTCCTTTTTTTACAAAAACTGCACTTTTAAAGACAATCTTTAAAATGCAAGAAAGGAATTATTAATAATAAA
>JAGDQP010031836.1:10429-21688 GCA_022664845.1 Lepisma saccharinum
TTTAAAAGAATAAGAAGAAATACTAGCCTGCCCGCCGGGTATCGAACCCGCGTTTTTTATTTCGTGAGCTAGCGTTCTACCAACACGCCACACTGGGCAGCAGGCATTTGATGCTCTCGGTGCTGTATTTAAATCCCCAACCGTTTACATCACCCACTTCTGCTAATAGCACTTCAAACGCAGAAATTCTAATAAATTTATTTTTATTCTTACCGGTTGGCATTGGCGAATAAGCGCGCCGCCAGCAAGTAGGATTTACTTTCTTGAAAGATAGTTCTGAAACCTAGGATTTATATAAATAAACCGCTGAGGATAGCGAGTTGAATGTCTGATTTATCGACACATTTGTTATGGTCTGTGTAGCTAAGTGGTGAGCATCTCAGACTCTCTTCCTCAAGGTCTTTGGATCGATTCCAAGATCGGCTTTCCAAATATTTTCTTCTAGGAATTAAGCACTGTAAATGATGTTCGCGATTCCTACTGAAACAGATTTATCCCGCACAGGGAAAAGAGCACAATACAGAGAGCGAAGGGACAGGGAGAGAGAGACGGAGATTGTGTATTCATAAGCGTTAAAATTTCATTTATATCCATGTCTTGCACCAATTTTCTTTCTCTCTTTCCTTGTTTCCTTGTCTCTTTTTCGCTCCTTGCCAGTCTTCTTCCATGTTTTCTCTTTCTTCCTCTCTCTCTCTCTCTCTCTCTCTCTCTCTCTCTCTCTGTGTGTGTGTGTGTGTGTTTGTGTGAACAAGGCATAGTGGGAATTTTCTCATGATGACAATATTATCATTTTCCTTTTCTTTGCATTATATCCTCTCTCTTTGAACTTAACGTGTATGGCATTTCTGTCTATCTGCCTCGTGGTTCTCTAAATGATGCTGAACGAGTAAATTCTTTCTTGCTCCAAATTGTGGAATATCCTGGCATGCCATGTTCTGTCATGTTGGTTGTCTAATAATGAGGCGTACAGTGCAATAATTCTCCTGGAGGAAAATGCTAATATTTCTTATAATTCCAACTTCCATTTATTATTGTAACTGTACATCTACTGCAAACATGCTCTGTTCCTGTGATGCAAGGAAACTCTAGCAAGTGAAAATCAAATATAGTGAAGACTTGCAGCAAACTAACATGCTACCTGGACCTTGTAATACTTATCTCCACATTTTCTAGCAATTCTCCACTTAGTCAGTTCTTACCATATCTTTACTAGTGCGACACTTTGATCTGCTTGGTGCTTGTCGGATTGCGAATTTCCCTACCGAATCCAGACCCTAGATAACCAGTGGATGTTTTTCTCAATACGGAACAAATACTCTATCAGTTCTGTCCGATCGCTATAATCCACTTTCCTTCCAGTTGTTGCACATACAATGAATATTTCTCAGAATTGAAATAGTAAAAAATACAGACTAGAGACTTACTTCCCTGCTTTTCAAAACATAAATCTTCTAGTTTCCCTGAAATCTGGTTTAGAGCCATCAACACATCAAGTTATAAGCTTCTTGAGAAATTTCTTCCTTGAAACTTTGCTCCATTATCGCATAATTTATTTATCTTATTTTAATTACATTCTTCGTTGTCAAGAGCTTATAATCGTTAGTTATTATGTCAGGTAGGAAATATGGTAAACTTTAATCTTTCTTTATTTCAAAATGTTCTTGTAGCTTGACGGTCCATTAACAGTTTTAAGAAGTTCCCTTTTCAGCATTATATATTTGCTCCATTCGTGTATACCACTTACGCAAATTCCCAAATCCTTAAATCCAGACACAGGCATCAACTTAACTAATACCAATCATAGATCCAGAGTTCATGCTAATGTTTGTGAAGTGGGAAAGATACTTACTAGTTGTGATGCTCATACAACATTGTAAAATAAACTGTTCTTTTAAAAATGATCTTATCTGTGAACCGAGAGACAATTTTTCTTAGAAATAAGATATCACCAATCTCATTTAATTTAAAATAAGAGCATACCAGTTAGAAAATAAGATCAGTAATCTTATTTCCAAACCAACATGTTCTCATTTTAAATTAAATGATAATGCTGATATCTCATTTCTAAGAAAATTGTCTCTCGGTGCACAGATAAGAACTTCTTTCTCAGTTTTCAGACGCCGTTTTTCACTGTGAAAATTTATGGAGAAAATTGCTGAGTTTAATTAGAACTCCTTCTACCATTTCTACTTAATCATAATGTTCTCGTCTTCAACGTTGTATTCAAAGTTGCATCAACAATTAAACGTCTCCCGAGGGGATTCAACAGTGTTATCAACCTTTTATTTATGAGTGCTACTGCGAAAGTTCAAATTTAGATTAATTAAATTATTTTCATACTGTTTGAATTGCCTCATGTACTACGATTGTCAACACTGTAAAATACCCGTAAAATACACATTTCGCGTAAATTTTCTCTGACTCGTTTTGAGTTCAAAAAGTGCCAGTGGCGTGTATGATAAGTTTAGTAGATTATTATATCTTTCTGAAGGCGAATTTGAACATTAACCCGATATGTCTACAAATTCCAACAGCGGTAATGTTGATTGCACGTTGATAACACAGTTCAATTCCCCTCTCTTCAACGTTGTACGAAAAGTTTCATCAAGTTTATACGTGCAATCGTTTAATAAATCGTTGAACACTGACCATTCAACGGTTTTGTTATTTTTTCGACAAGTGTTCAATCAAAATTATTCTCGATAACTTCTTTAACTTCTCTGGGTAGGAACACGAGCATAATTTAAACTGAATAGTAGTCTAACATGTAAACATATAGATGCATCAAAGCGTTTTTTGACCAAACTTAGTGGAGGAGTAGGGTACATCAGGAAACCACCAGAAACCATGATTAAAAGTGCTTTCGTCCATAAAGGCAGACCTAGTGGACAAAAGATTGGCTAATAAGAATAAGCATTTATAGTATGATCTAATAAGGAAAACACGTGTTTATTTATGAAATGTTTGAACTAATGGAAAATAAATACACATTAATGGCTATTGGGTGAACAGGGTATCTTTTACAGGTTACTTGCGTCATGGCCGTCATCTTGAATCTTACTCGATTTTTTTAGTAGGAAGGGGGTTATGTACCATATCAATTTGGGCTAGAATTTTACCAGAAATATGTTAGTGAAGTCAGTTTTGCCATAAATTTATTTTTGAGAGAGATAATGAGATGTGACATTAGTATGCGTATTGATTGAAAAGTCCAGAAATACTATGTTATTTTGGAAGGGAAGGAAAAAATTAAAACCGAATGCACAAGTATTGAGTACTGTGTAGGTGTTCCCAATACTAATTACTTTTGCATTGGGTTTTCATTTCTTGCATTGTTTCAAAAATAAAAGAGTATTTCTGGACATTTCAATCAACAACGTGTACTAAGATCACATCTCTCTAAAAAACAAATTTATGGCAAAACTGACTTCAATGTATTTCTTTCAAAATTCTTGCCCAGATCGATGTGTTACATAACCCCGCTTTTTTTATTTAAAAAATTGAGGAAGATTCAAGATGGCTGACTTCAAGATGGCGGCCATGATGTAAAAGAAAGCGCATTCACCCAATATCCTTTAATGTGTATTTTGTTTTAATTATTTCAAGGTCTGTCTCTATGGACGAAAGCACTTTTAATCATGCTTTCTGGTGGTTCCTGATATACCTCTATGAAGTTTGGTGAAAAAAGAACTTTGAATCATCGATAGGTTTACTTGTAAGTAATAATACAATAATATGATTCTGAATATTAGTTATAATATGGATTTGAATAATATTGAAGATATTTGTGATAATGCTGAATTTATTTTTGGCTTTTAGTCATCTATGTTCCAGGTTGGGATAATATAATGCAAAGATAAGAAGAAGTTGGACAAGGCTTAAATTGAAATTACTATCCCGGAATTTGCCTGGTGTGACTGAGGATAAACCCTGGGGAAATCCAGTCACGAAAGTCGGTTGCTGGTATCGAACCTAGGACCTTCTGAATGCGAAGCCAACGCTATACCAACTGAGCTACTTTTTTTCCTTAAAGGTGAAACGCACCCTAACCGAATGCGCCACCCAACTGGTTTAACTCTTACAACTCTTGCAACTCTTTCAACTGACTTTCAACTACGGACAACACAGTTAAAATCACATCCATGCCCGAGGCGGGATTCGAACCCACGATCCTCGACTCGACAGACTAGCGCGCTAGACCTTTCGGCCACCTGGATCGGCCGGTCAGACTCAGTTGAGGTTAGCAGAAGGTACTCTTATCGTTCAAGTATTACGTAAGCACATTTTTACATTCTTTTCTTTGGTTCACAATGGTTGGTGGTGTCATCAAATCTTGCAGCATTAATTTAACTCATTTCCCGACGTCATAGAATGATAAAAGTTTGCACAGAGACGTAAGTCGGGTGACAATACAATATTCCGTTGTTACTTCTATATATTTATATGCTTTAAAAGCATATTTTAATATTTTTAATACAGACTTCTTTATCCTAAAATAAATACTAACCAGCAATGATATGGGGTTTTGCTGGTAGCCGAAGACTAGGAGTTGGTTCACAAACCAGCTTGAGAAAAAATTAATATAAAAGCTTTTTAAAGACATTCTTTTCTTAAACAATTCGTACTAAAAAGTAATAAATAATTTGGTTTATGCATGACTAAAAAGAAAAGCATGGAGCGAGCTCTCATATACAGTCACTTTATAAATTCTTCAATTGACGCGCCCAATTTTCTTTCTTTTTAGTCCTGCATAAACAAAATTATTTTTTACTCTTTAGTACGAATTGTTTAAGAAAATAATGTATTTTATTAATTTTGCTAGTCTTTTAGACACTCCCTTTGTAGGCAAAAATAAGGAGATGCCTAATCTCTTCTCTTGCTCTTAGGTAACATTTATCAAATTTCTTCTCGTTATTTCCTAGTCCAAAAAAGGTTAATATACTTTTAAGCGAATCTTCCATTAGCATTGCTCTATACTCTCGCAGACTTTAAGGAAAAATAAGCAAAGCTTCAACTTGAGTGCTTCCGTAATATCTGAATGACTCCTAAAACATTTAAAGTTTCGACTCAGTTATACGAAACTAGATTGTAGCAGTTATTTAAAAAGCCTAAATTTAACTAACACACATTGTTTTTCATACATATACTGTAAGGAGAATGTACACTTCTTGTACACTTTAAATTAGTATATATTTGATGACGTCTCAACTTTCTCACCTCCGATCAGCACTTGAACACAATTTGTACGCATCCTCACATAAGTTAGACTATTTCAAGAAGCAGTTTTAGTAACCTAGGAACGAAGACAAAGTTTGGTTTGTTCGGGGCTGGAAGTCGGATGGATGGTCTCGGTAAAAATCTTTTGCTTTAAGCAGACGCTCTACGACGAATACAGTAAATATATATCACGTTCCTCGCTTTATATTGAAACTTTTTGATCTTAAAATGAGTACTCTCAAGTTTATTAGGTTATATTGTGGACAAAATTAATATCTGGAGAACTTACACAATAAAAAGAAGTTTCTTAAAATTTGAGGAAAAAAGAGGTTATTATCTACGCCCCGAGAAACAATTTTCTTAGAAATGAGATACCAGATAAAGAAATGAGATTCTCTAAAATGAGAGCATACTGGTTTGGAAACAAGTTCAGTGATCTTATTTCCAAACCAGCATGTTCTTATTTTCAATTAAATGAGAATGCTGATATCTCATTTCTAAGTATTTTTGGTGCAGAGATAAGGTCTTTTTTTTAAGAAACCGTGTAGATTCTTGAGCTGAAAATCGAACGAAAATTAATCTTATAAATACATTTGTGGGTTCTATAGTAAATACAAAAGACACTAAAACCTTGATCCAGATGAAGTCCAAACCTTTTGATGATAAATAATAATTGAAAATAAATATATACGAAGTTACTGAAGACTTGAGGAGCATAAGGTTGATAATGAGAATGATACGAAGAATTAAACTTTTGAGAATAATACACAGACGTAAATTATGTCAAGAAAAGGTTAATTTCACCTGTCACCAGAACTGAAACACAAACAGAAAAGATTGATATCACTTTCAACAGATTGACTGTCGATTTGTCGAGGAAAGATTGACCTTTCATACGCAGAAGTGAAACAAGAGCTGCAAAGATTAATTGCACTTGTCAACAGAAATTAACAACTATTTGTCCTCATAGAGTTGCTCAATAAAACGTTTGAAATATTAACAAGGTTTGTGCAGTGCACCTTTAAAAAAATGGAAACTTCCTTGATATATCCCGTAATGTTTAAGAGAAATATCAGTATTTGCAGTTATCGGCAGTAATCCCCGAAAAACACTGAGTATTTATTTTCCCTTACTGAAAAGTCTCATTTTTAAGCTCTAGTGTGATTTAGACAGAAACAATATGTCTAACGCTGGTCAAGCACATGCTGCCACCGTCAATTTTTATAGCTTATTTTCACAGAAATGGGAAATATTCTCAATGAATGGGGATTTTAATTCCTAATTGACAAACAGAAAAGTTATGAAAACATGGCGTAAGTTGTGGGAGTCCCTTAGTTTATATTTTCAGGGTTCGGGCAACGCATACTGTTCCAGTGTTCACTTATGTGTAGTAATTAGGTGCAGTCGGTAAGACACTCGAAATCTAACTGAATAAAAGAGTGTTCAAATCTCACTTCAGGTTTCTGTTTTTCCTTTTGTTCCAGTATTTCTGGAAACATAATGAAAAATTACTGGCAATTTCTTGGCAGTTAGGTTGCGTAGCTTTTTCCAGGAATGTTTCGGAAATCTGTTCAGAGTGTGTTTGTGTGTGTGTGTGTGTGTGTGTACTTCATTTTATTCGTTCTCCATACATTTCAAAGTCAGTTGTAAGAGTCTAATAATTAATGTATTTCCCAAAATCAGCAAATTTCTAACACGATTTCAAAACCTGTTTCAAATACTTTCGTTCATCTATATTTACGGTTAATTTACTATAACTTATTCATGTTCTTAATGCTCCGGCGTGATTCAATTGCTGATCTCGTTAAACAATTACTGAAGGCTTCAACAGCTCTAATTCGTTTCTCCGTTCTCTCCGATTTAGCACACTTTCGTTTCTTTCATGAGCTTTCTCTCTTGCTATCGACTTAATTCACCTAAAGGTGAAATTGAAGAAGATATTTGCGAGACTTCTGACCAAAGAGGAATTCTACAGATTGTTTCAGAACATTTGCAAGATAATTAATTTGTTATTATTGCTCTCAGAAATGTATGAAAATATCAAAACTGTAAAAAAAAAAAAGGTTTCTTAAAATTGAGAAAAAAGTTGTTGTCTGTGCACCAAGAAATTATTTTCTTAAAAATGAGATATCAAAATTCTCATTTCTAAGCAAATTATTTTTAAGGGTACAGATCAGAACTTTTTTTGTCAATTTTAATGAACCGTTTCTTACCATATATTTTCTAATCAGTTGTCCTCCTTTCTAAACCCCAGCAACATTTTAGCCTATATTGCTTTTCTTTTACTACACCAGAGTTTGTTTCAGAATCACAATGATCATTTATTACTATCAAAATCTTACACGGAAGTTTACGTATATACACACGAACTTAGTCCTTGTGATCGAGTGGAGAATATTCATACTCTATAGATTAGCACTGGGAATGTGATACGGGTTTGCATCCTACTCGCGTCGACGTCGGTCATTCACATCGATGTCGTCATTGTTTTACGTCAGTCACACCAAGGATGAATGTTACCATGAAACATTTAACTTCACGTTTTCCAATGTGGAATAACAACAGTGGGGAATATTTGTTACCGCAGCGATGAACATGCGAGTTCCATAAGTCATAATTAGTTCAATCAGTCAAATTTTAAACGGAATTCTTATTACTTCTATTTTTCCAACTTTATAAGTACTCATTTTCACAAGTTTTGTCTTTCGTAATCACAGCCCGTAAAGGGGAATAACCAAGTTAGTGCCAGCAATAAACTTTCTATGAAGCAAGTAAATGGGGAGAAATAACGTTGCAAGGTTTGCGTTCATTTTACTTGAAAAGTTTAACTTTTCAAACTCTCATGGGTTTTCCTTGAAAATATTCACTTTTTGAACTCTCTTGAGCTTTCCATTGAAATTTTTCACTTTTTGGTCTATTTTGGGCCTTCCCTTGTACACTTCAATTACTTCAAGACCAACTTTGTTTAATATGGCCTACCTACGAAATGATGTCACAGACTTATGTTGCTATTTGTCCAAACAAGGAGGCAACTACGGTACGCTGGGAGATGATTGATGACAGATGAGTACTCAAATCGATGATCTGAAATTCATAAGGATTGCTCAATGCTTTATTCACAGACCTAAACTCGTCATCGTAAGGAGAAGAGAATGGTGTTCAGTTATTTATGTATTAGTCCTTCCTCAATCATACTAGGCTAATTCCATGTCTTCAAATTAGGCCCTGGTTGGTTTTATATCACATCTCTTACACTTACCTGACCAAATTCCTTCTTATCCTAGACTGAGCCAGAAATGCTAAAGGACCTAAAGTACAATTCATTCATTCATTCATTAGTTTTGCTTTCTCAACGCAGGATATGCGACGCCTACCGTAACGCTTGCGATCAGTGAATGCATGCAACTATCTCATCTTTTTCTCAAAACAATAAGCTATTGGCTATTGAAATTTCATACTATCCATAGCCTATAAGAATATCAATCAGTGGCGACAAACTTCGAATAGTACTCAAATACTCATTTTGTGTATATTCTCACAAAACTATACTTGAATCAATGATTGCAGAAAGGACCTAAGTCCATAAAAACCTGTTTTCAAGAAAACTGAAAGAAACTGTTTAGCCTTTCCTAAGTTACATTAACATTGCAAAAAAGAAAGTAACATTTCACACATTGAAAGTGTTGAGACTGCCGTTCCTTTCTGTGTTGACAGATGTGCCTATCCTCAAGGATTTTGAAACTGAGCTTAACTCAGTTTCATATAAATTGGACTTAAGTCCTTTCTGCAATCATGGATTCATTTGTGATGCTACATATACGTCTGGCTGTACTACTTGATTATACAGCCAGCACGCTGATAACCATGGAAACAGGTATGTGACGTAGGACTTGAATAAGCCGTTAAATTTACCCTCTTTTCGTGGATTTAACCAATCTTCGTTAGACTTGAACGAATTGTTAAGTAACTTTAAGCGCTTTAAAACACATTACGTTTGTTAATTAACAATTGCTTTGAATTCTTAACGAAGGTTGGTGAAACTCCTCGTTTTATCTTCTATCCGAGTTACCAATGCTTAACAGATACTGTCAACGTATACATTGACAAACAATAGTACTATCAACAAGAATGGGAGATAATTAAAATGGATTTGTGCTGGTGGTCAGCACTATGTCTTCTCCTTAAATGAGAAAGTAAATTCGTCAAATTTTCTTGCACTATTTAGTTTTAACTTTACTTGGAAAGTACTCTATGAGAAGTTAACATACGTACTGTACATTTGTACTTGTACAAATCCACAAGCCCCAACACAAGTACATCCTCTCTAAAACCATACTTGTGCCATACAACACAAGTACAATATGGCAAATTATATTGAAATACTAAACAACAGATTAATTTGTAGCCTGTATATTACAGTAGTGACAATGGATTCATCTCCTAGTAAAGAAAAAAGGGCATCTGCATTTCACGTTCCACGGCAAAGCTAATCAATATGAATATTCTTTCAATTGAACTGTGTAATAGATTTTGTGTCATTCCATATTTTGCGAGAATTTTGCACCTTTACATTGTCTATGATTTTTTGTACGGTAGATTATTCTAAGTTATTGAACTCAAGAGCATCAAGCTGTTTGTAGAACACTTAGCCTGTAATGTATAAATAATGGAAAGAGCTTGACTTCGTGTAAGTAAGATTGACAATATGGAAAGCAAGTAATACTATCTTGTGTTCAAATTATTTGTTCAAAAAGCACTAGAGACGCTTTACCAAGGCTCTTTACCGAGTAACCTCACTGTTTTAAATCGAGTCCTTTCGAAGCCTTTGGGGCTTTTGAGAAAGCAATTTCAACAAACAGCTATCTTGACACACATTTAAATCAATGATAGTTTCCATTTTACACTTAAACTGTCTAACTACTATAAAGCATAAACGAACAAACAAACAAAAAAAGAAACTAGGAGCATGAGTAAAGATAAATGTTTGCCTTCAAACAGAACTTAAATTCACGAAAACATGTCTACAGACAAAAAACAGCTTGTTTGCCTCAAATCTCACAACAAGGTTAACTTAGAGAACGAAATGGCCTTGAGCATTGTTCAGCCTGTCTCCGAGTAACAAATACAAAACGTTTCAGCCAACAATGGAGTCAGGAAAAGTCGTACATTTATAGCAAACAAAGTCCATTTTACCTTATACTGATATACTAACTTCTATCTTGTTTTTCTATACAGTAAAAAAAAAATAATGAATCAACTGCCAACTTTGTTTTCCACCACTGCCCAATGACACAGAAGATAGTCCAGACCTGCAAGTGATAGGGTAAATCCTTCATCAGGGACAAGTGCCGATATTTCCTCCATTTTTTATTTTATCTTTCTTCTGTACACACCTTTTGACCGACATAGCTCCCAATCCTACCCACAGCAGCATCTGTCGTGTTTGTTTTAGTGGCGCTTGGAACGGAAATTCTGTGAGTGCTATGGGTCGGGAGTTCCCGTGTTCCTCAGCAAATATAGCGTCTCTTAGGACTTCCATGGTTTCGATCACTTCAAAGCTCTTCCTTTCAACGAATTCCCCTTCTCCAAACCCAGGCTATTTTTCACCCTTTTGACTTTCCTACCATCACCAGCTTTCACCATTCTCGTTAAAGGAAAAAGTATATGCTGTCTGACTGCCACAGCCAACTTGAATTATGCGACGAAACCAACTTTTATTAATAACTACTGATCTTTTTTTCTACAAATCTAACTTGTCCATTCGAAGAGCATTAGCAAGAAAAAGAGAGAGTAACAAGAATAAATTGAGTAACTGCACATATGTAGAAGCTACAGTTAGATCAATTTATTTCAGAAGAAGTGAAAAAGAATGTCTGAACAGTTTTAGATGATAAATATCTATATTTTACAGTTACCAC
Organism: Lepisma saccharinum; assembly: GCA_022664845.1. Taxonomy (NCBI): domain Eukaryota; kingdom Metazoa; phylum Arthropoda; class Insecta; order Zygentoma; family Lepismatidae; genus Lepisma; species Lepisma saccharinum. Next base: position 21,565 of record JAGDQP010031836.1, read on the forward strand.
TGAGAAGTACGTTTAGTTTTAAAAGCTATTTTAACAGACCATTAACGGTACAGTTTTTATCTCCGCATCCAGTACAGAGTAAAGTATACATTATTCTACTCTTTATCGTCCTTACTTTTAATTA
>JAGDQP010031837.1:0-21687 GCA_022664845.1 Lepisma saccharinum
TTTGTTTTTTTGAGAGAGAGAGAATTGTAGAAATAAGTAAAGAGATCATTTTCAAATTTCGTTTTATCCGATTTTCTCGGAAAATGGCTCGAAATTTCAAAAACATAGTAAAGACTAAAGGTTCAGTTTGTAAGCGTATTTTTTCAATACAAAAAGAATCATCAAAATCGATTAAGACATGGCTGAGTTATGAGTGCTTAAAGAACTTGTCGATCCGCCATATTGAATCCAATATGGTGGCCAAATGACCATGAACCAGATCACGTGACCAAAAGATTTAGACTCGGTTATGGATGTGTAATAACGCTCTGCATTGAAATTGAGGGCACATAAATGTGCACATGGGACGGGAGCCAGCACCGAGTGTGTATGTCTGATGAGGATCTTGGCTAGAAGGTCGAAACGTTACATGTAATTTATTTTTTACGAATAATATAGTCTTGTTCAGCAGTTCAGTGTTTTTAGAGAACAGTAATATTATAAAAAATATAAAAATTATAAAGGAAAGCAATAGCGAAAATAGTTGGCTAGTGTAATGAATAAAAATGATAAGAAATAAACTAAAATAATAAATGAAATAATAAACAATATCTGGTGATGTGGGACTATTAAATGTGTAACTGAAAGGATAAAAGGGAAAGAGGAATTAAATAAATAAACAATAAAAAAACAATAATAAAAACACAAGTAATAAAATAAAAATACATGAAATAAATGAATTAATGTAAGTAAACAATGTAATAAACTCAAGTCAAATCAAACTAAACAATGTACAAATACAAATAAAAATAAGAAAAATATATCCCCCCAAACCGCGGAAAAAGGGCCTAGGTTTGTCTCCGATAACTGGGCCAAGAAAAAAAATCCCTACACCCCTTCTCTTACTTTTTTTCTTTTTTTTAGTAATATTGGAAATTATAAATGCGCAAAGGTCCTTCTGTCTCCGTGCTTCGACGCCGAGTCAGGGGTCGAGGCTGGGAGATAAACTGGGAATTGGCCTGCCCCAATCCTGTGGAGAATCCGTTTCAGATTCGCTGTGCTCATCAAGCGCGCGAAGCAGGGCTCAGCAAATAATGCTGAGAGGCAGGGGTGGTGGAGGGCCCCCTAAATAAAAAAAATGCAAATAAGACATTAGCAGTAGAAACCACCTTAGATTCTGAGTGAATGTTTTGTGTTTCTGAGTACAATAAAGCAAGTGTATCCATAGAAAACATTTTTCTCTCTAAAATAAACCCATTTTTGGTACAATATTTCATAAACTCAGAAAACAAGTTTAATATTTAAACCTGAAGTTTTAAAAAGCTTTTTTTTTCCTTCTCCTGTAAAATGAACAAAATGGAGAAAGTCCCGTTTTAGAATTGACCCTTTCAATTGTTATTGTAAGAGACTAGCTTCTTGAATTGTTTTTAAACGTTTGCGATCCGATTGCTTCCCAGTGTTCGAACATTTTCGCTTCCGTTGTTAACGCCTCCCCCTCTACAAAATTCTGGCACTGTCCCTATTTTTTTTTATTGATATGGCAAAACACGATATTTGTTTCGTTAGGAATCATAATGAAATCGTCAGGTGGGTTTTTCACGTTACTTTACAGTTTTCTTAAGTGATTTTATTTAACAACATTTCTCTGTCTGTCAGTTTCGTTGGTTCAAAACACTCTAATTCAACCCACTTCCACTACTTCAATCGACTTTAAACTTTACAGAGTATGTAGTTCTGATAACTCATTTTCATTCACACTGCTAGGACTTCAATTTCTCAAAGCATATCACATAAAAAGATATAAGCTACCAGAAATTAAAATCAAATCTATTGCAAACAATATCAGAACAACCCACAGAGCTTAGACCGTACGGAGCGCACCTTTAATAGTATGGTTGGAAATCAAGAACCTACCGCGCATTGTTTCTGTGCAAAGGGAAATCAGTATCTGAAAGCATATCCCGTTCACAAAACTTGCCAAGAATTTTAAACTTAAATGGTGTATGCCTCATAGTGATAAGGAATACATAAAATATTAGGAGTGTGTTGTCTCTTTTTATGTATGACTACTTCGGGTTCAGAACAAGTACGAGAAAGAACCTTTAAGAAGGATAGACGAGTAAATCATATAAAATCCCTGCTCAAAGTGCTTAACTAACCTTTCGTAGAAGATGCAGCGCTCCCTTCTCCATATTCTGCTGAACAACACTTTCCAATCGGAATCCATTGATAGTACTACTTACAGTTCCTACGTTACCTTCTGGAATAAGAACAAAACTCCCTTCTTTTAACTGTTTCACGGTGAATTCACTTTTGCTGGATAGTTCTGGCAAGATAAGGAGATCAACTTCCAATTCATTTTCCGGAAGTTTCCCTTCAACTTTAATGCTACCATCAGTAAACTGCTCTTTGATGTTGTATTCTTCTGCTGCCGGGTAGGTAGTCATGTCAGTCTGTGAAAGAGAAGCATTAAATTGACTGATAATAGTAAACAGATGTATGTGTTGGTATGTGGTTAACTCTTTCACTTTGAGTGCAAAGAGTACGATGTTCTACGCTCAAACTAAACCTCAATGTCTGCGTTGGCCCGAAATTGTGACGCCAACTGGAGAGCTACCTAAGTGGAAATAGTGAACCCTGCTCCAGTAACTAGATATAGGCAACGAGAAACTTTCCGCTGACCCTGCAACATAGATTTACATTTTGGCCAAACCTCCCTCTAGCACAGAGTGCGCTCTCGACTTCCAATTGAACTCCCCTTTAACTCTAATCTGACCCTCGATCTCCCCTCTACCTCGGAGTTCGCCATCGACCTTTACTGGATCTCACCCTCCAGTATGGACTTCACCCTCAACCTTCCTCCATTGTCATCTGATCCGAGACATCCGCTCGACCTCACCCTCCATCATAGAGTTCACCGTCGACCTCCACTCGAAGTCACCCGTTAGCACGGACTTCGCCCTCGACCTCCACTTGAACTCCCCTTCAGCTCTGATCAGTCCATCATCCTCCAGCATGGAGTTCACCCTCGACCTCCCTCCAGTTGTGATTTGATCCACCACAACCACCCGACCTCACCCTCCAGCATAGAGTTCACCATCGACCTCCACTCGATCCCGCCCTTTAGCAGGGAATTCACCCTCGACCTGCACTTGAACTTCCCTTCAGCTCTGATCAGTCCCTCGTCCTCCATTTGACCTCACTCTCCAGCATGGAGTTCGCCCTCCATCACCCCTCTAGTTCTCATCTGGTCCGCCACATCCACTCGACCTCAAACTCCAGCATATAGTTCGTCATCGCCCTCCACTCGACCTCACCCTCCAGGTTGGGATCAATTTGGCAAACAAAGAGTTTTACGGGCTTTCGCAGTCTGGTTGTAATCATCAGTATATCATAACCCAGAATCATAATTTGGGAGCAAGAATCTTTCCGCAATTTTAACTGAAACTGGTAAAGTAACAGGTTAATAAATACCAATCAAGGGCAAACATAATAGTCACTACATTTACAAACGCAAATGAAGATTACAGAGGGGTCATAATAGGAGATTTCTTCTAAAACACATTTTAGACTTCAACTCTCCCTTTACTCCCATGTATTCCTTAGCTGCAAAACCGCCATAACTTGCTGATTGTTTGTTGTTTTAGATTGAAATTTTCTGAGTGGTTAGCTGTCATTGTGTACTACTTGTTACGAGTGAAAACGTAATATTTCTAAAAACAAAAAAATGAACATCCTCCCTTTTCCCCTGGACTCTTCAAATGTGAACATTTTTTTTACATTTTCTAAAGCAGGTTTAAGTTACTGCAAAAGGTAAAGTATAGCTTGCTTCTACAAAGGAAAATATGAAAATTTCGAATGATAGGCAGAGCAATTCAAAGCAAGCAAAAATTAGCTGTAATTTCACTACAAAAAGGCAAGATGGAAACCTACAACAATATTCACGGAAAGTACATTTTGTGTGGAATCTAAAATATATGATTGATATATATTGTACGTATATGATATGTATGTATGTGTGATTGATATAATTACCAAAGTAAGACGAGGAAAGATATTAGCTACAATTTCAACAAGAATGAAAGTTTGAAATACGTTTAAGTTAAACATAGTATATTTTGCAAAATAGAACATTACACGGTGTGCTATAATTGAGGATATTCACCTAAATTTCATCGAATAGATATTCCTAAATCGAAGGATTTAATGCATTTGCGTATACTAAAGGAAAGTGTACTTCGAAATACATGCACCTAATATGATATATAAGCAGAATATATGAGTCCATTCCTGTTACACCGCTAAGTCTCACTTCGCATATTCTACAATTACAAAATGTGAAACATTCGCTAACTCAAATTTCAATTCTTGTACTCGGCTTACTCTGGAAACACTTGTGTTTTGTTCTCCTTAATACAACAGTTTGGAACAAAATCATTATTTTGGGAATTTGAAACTCTTCTAGCTGAAATGCAATGCATAATTATATTGATGTTTATATCAAACAAACATTTTTAATTATTTTTTCTTGCCATTTCTCGGCATATTTAGTCACGGTTTTAAAGCGTAAATAACGTTCCACCTTTGCTCATGAGTAATTCTCTACAGAGTTTCTGCTCAACATAAGATATAGCTGTAGCTAACGAAACTGTTTGGTTGGTTTCTTTATTTTTGTACATAAACAATATTTAAAAACTGCGTACATTTGAAATTCATTTCCTCAGCCTATTCCCAGCTGAGGATTTTATATGATCTAACGATATTCTGTCTGAATAAAAACAAAATTCAGGATATAAAAAATGCTCTTAATGTTTTATATCAACACTAAAATTTAAAAGAGATAAATTCAGCTTCTTGTATAAATAAATTCAGCTAATATGGCCTGTCCTCATCATTCTCTCGCCAGCCATTCCCTCGCATCTCAAGACATTTACTTTTCCTGCTTGATGTTAGGAAGCAACGAATAAATAAAGTATAATTAACTGCGCGAAATTATCCCAATCCATCCATATCTTTTTCATTATCTTCAACATAGTAAATTGAATAGTGAAACAGTGAAAATAGAATATACAACATTGAATTGTGAATACATTTTAATTCCTCACTTACCTGAATTAGTGGCAATTTCTCTATAACTCTGGTAACAATAGGAGACAATAGTTTTTTTTGACTGTCTGGAATTTCAGCTACTTTCAGTTTGGTTGACGAAATGTTCTCCAAGACAATATGTACACAAACTTGAACAGCATCCACTAATTTCTTTTGATTTTCTGGGCAAGGATTGATGTAAGGAAGAAATTGGAACTTTTCTAGAACAGGGTTTGTTGGTATATTTCTTCTTGTGATGAAATTAGACTTCAATCCTTGCATTTCAACACCTCCACATTTCGTGATATTTATACCTCTGTACACGTAGATTGGAATACCTATCACAGAGAAAGAGTCATAGTATTAGAAAAATAGATAAGAGAATTATAAACGGAATGTATAAGCAATGGACTAAACATGATTATTCAGTAGTAATTATAGTTATCACGATAATGCCCACCTTCGTGTTCTTTCAAGTTCTCTGCAATTTCAAGGTGCTTCTTGGTGTTGATGATAACTCGTTCAAGTGATGTTGGCACGAGAAGTCCACGGGATTGTTCCTGCAGGATATTGAGTTGCAGCATCGTGTCAAGGAAAGGTGTCCAGTTGGATTCCCATTTCAAAGTTCCCCAAGAACCTGCGAAAATAGAGAGAACATTAAAAACAAGTGAGAGCTATGATTTTACTAACAATCGCAATGGCTTCGATCCCTTGATAGCATTTTAGCTACCCAAGCATTATTTTTTTATATATATAAAATATCTCTGCTCATACACATCATTATTCGCTATTGAATTTTCCTCTTCCCCGTAGAGAAACGCTTAACTTCAGCTATTACGAAATTTAAATATAAGTTGCCAGGCACAAGGCCCCACTCCTTAAGAAACTTACCTCTGCATATACACAAAGTTTTTTTCATTATACTTCGTCTTTCAGGTTGCAAAAACGCTTGTTATCAACTAATAGAAAATTTCCCATGTGTGTGTATACCCCAAGACCCCTGCCCCGCGAGAACTCCATAGTGTAGTGGTTAGAGCGTTGGACTCGTTTCCGCGAGGTCCCGACTGGAGTCCCACTTTTCGGCGTCCGCCCAACATCGTGAGGCAAACTGGTGAGTCACATGAATAAAGTCGAAATGCCTGTTCGTGGTTAGGTGGCGCGCAATGCTGAACACAAAGCCATCACTCAGATTGACGCAGTTCCACCAACCGCAGACAGATGGAGTTGGAGCATGCTCAGGACCTATCGGTCTGTCACGCTAGTGGTTATTATTATTAAGGTCTTTAGGCAACTTTGACTTAGGTCATTCAAAATGTGTAACATCTTTCCTCAGTCCACTATACATATTTGTATAGCAATATTTCGTTATATCGCATATAACAATGTTCCGCATTAATAGTGTTAGTTGTATTGAAAAGTAATATTCCGAGATTTATTATCCTACTTTCGTACATCCATTCAAAAAAGACACCATACTTGTAACATTTAGTGTCTTTACCTCGTGGAAAATGTTCTTTGCTCTAAAATGTAAAAGAAAGTTTATAAATATCTATTTGTTCTCGTAAACGAAATGTTAATTTTAGTTTCGGCGGATCAAAGCTTATTAAAAGTATTCACCCTTTAATGATTAAGGTATTTATACATTATTATATTTGACGTCATACACTATATTTTTACTTTGCAGTAATGATATTCCGTGAAAACGTTTTACAGTAATGAAATTCTTAAAAAAGTGTGTGATGCATTAACATTGTTTACACCACGCACACCTTATTACGGCAATAACTGCACGAATCGCAAAATGCTGCACAATCTTTGAAACAAAATGTTACGGGATTTTCAAACTCAGGTGGTTTTTCTTTAAAATAACCGCTTTTGTACCACGCATACCTAATAAGATTTGCAAATCTGGGCAACGGAAACTGATTATGAATCAGTGATTGGATCTTAATTATCTTTGTCTTCCATTACAATCATCAACCAATCGCTGGTTAGACTTAATCGGTCGTTGTATAATCGAGTCGAATTTCTGATCCTACTTTCAGCATCACTATTCCACTCAACAATCCATTTTAACTCTAAAGAAAGTGAAGACGAAAATTTCGGGCATCAGAGTTAAAGTACGAATAAATTGTAATATCAGAATTAAACCTACTTTCCCAATTTAGCGCCTGTTGCGTTATTCAAGGTTTAACACGGGACCCAAATATACTATAAATCACTATAAATAAGCACCCCGACTAGTGAGAGGCGAGGGGACTCACTATAAATGAGCACCTCGAATAGTGAGAGGTGACGAGACTTTAATCAAGCATCAGGTTAACATCAGTACAAAAAGGGGTTTCAAATAGGTCTGCCACCTTCTCGCAGTAACCCCTGCCAGCTATAATTGTTCTTGGCTAGCTGCAGAGCATTTCAAACCAGACGACATTTTGTAATTGTAATCACCATATTGGATCAGCCATTTTGAATTTTGTACTTTTGACGTCCGATTCGTAATCAACTGTCCTAAACCCCCACTGACAGTATTGTTTCTTCTACATTAAATGATTGTTTTCTGTCTATGCTTGGAGACCACCCCTAACGTTCACAGGGTGGTTTCTACCCTTATACCCGCACCATTGCCCAAATAAAAAAATTGTAGATTATTTTTCGATGTTCTACAAGTATGCAAAGTTTCATTAAAATCGGTGAGTTATACTTCCGTAAGTCTCCTTGTTAGTAAGGAACAGACCACTTATACAAGTGCGAAACAATTACAGAATCTCATTGTAGATTGGAATAATCTAAGTGTATTAAAAATGCTTAATGTATTGCACGATACGATGTTTAAAATAGTACATCAAATATATCAGACAAAAGATGTCTTATTCGGAAAAGTATTGTGAAAGACAACCTGTTTTTGGTATGTGATCAAGCGGATTCCTTAGAGCATAGAATTGCAAAATGTGGCTAGTATTGTAGCTAGAATAAAGAGACAGGATGATGATGATGACACCACAATATTTTATGATTTATTTAAAAAATTATACTTACTATATAAAAGTGATTTATTAAATCAAGGACAGGTTCATAACCAAACGTGTTCGGTTAAGATGTGAAATTGACGATGGTAGTTAGTTATACTTTAGTTTCTTTCATTTTATACTTGACTTTCTGTAGACTTAATAAGTTGTTGAATTTGTTGTAAGAATGTTTTCCTTGAGAATAAATAGTTAAATAAAAAATTGTAAAGCGCTCACCAAGTGGGCTTTGCAGTAGACAAACACCGTGTGCGTGGGATCTCTCAGGGTTTTTTGCGTTTCCTTCCAGCAACATTTTCATTCCAGCAACCATCCAATCATTATCCATTAGACCTGACCCAAAGTTGGCTCCAAGACTTCACAAATAAATTCAAATTTTATATGAATGTTAATTATATATAATAACTGTATACAAACGAAAGGGTTGTGACTTAAAGTAAATTATTCGAAATTTTATACTAACAAAATACAGGAAACACGTTATTGCAGTACGTAACATTGTAATACAATCTTCTTACCTTTTATGTCTGTTTCCATAATACCCTTGAACACCCCTCTATAATTGTAGCCTCGAAGACGAAACTCTTTGTAAATGTCATGTGTTTTCATTCTTGGGGTTCCAATCGATTCAGTCGCCTGATGAGGTGGTAAGTCACTCATTTCTTTCTCAACATTTGTTGGCGCGTAAATTCTGCCTGTGACAACGGAGGTTCCATTCTCACTAATTTCAAATTCTCCAGAACCGCACATCAGAGTGACAGTAAATTTAACATTACCTGTTAATAGAAATGCAGTTGAAGAAATAATGTAATTTATTTAAAGGTTATGTTGAAAACGCCACGCGTCACTATTCGAATTACATAAGAAGAACAAGAAGAAGAAGAATAAAGTGTAGAACAATTGTAGAAACAATAGATTGGTATATATGCTGAGTATTACAACAAATTTTCATGTATGTGGCTCATACTGACTAATCCGCAATATATCCAGCTATGATTTAACTTAAACAAGCAAAGCGCACTAGATTAGGTTATTAAAAATCAACTATATCTTCTATAGAAGCTACGTTTCCATCCTGTAAGAATTAATCTCACTATACTATTAATTGGTTTTAAAAATACACTATCCTTCATTGTTACACATAACTTTTTAATAGTCCAGCAGCTAGCTTAAACCCCAGTAAAAATTCCAAGGTCGAGAGATTTTATCTTTGTTCCTTAGGTGTCAGATTGACAAAATATCTTGAGTAACTCTTCTAATTCCTGATCGTTGTTTTGCTGGTGACTGTTTTTAAACTGGCGGCAGTTTAAATATCGTATTTGTGAATAATGTGTACCCTCTGTTGTGCATTATGTTTATGTCTTATTAAGTGTCGGATTACTGGATAGAATAATGGGCCTTAATTTTTTTGTGTGTTAACATGTATATCTTTTGTTAAGGGTCATTACACGTGAAATCGATCAGCACGGGCTTCTCGACCATTTTGAACGTTTTCTTCATATTTGCACAATAGATAGCCCTGTTAGTGAGAAGCACAAAACAATTTTAATTTTATTTTTATTAGCAGCCATTTTGAATGTCATTTTTCTTCACTGCGGCAGGCAAAAATAAGGGTTTGCAGGAGTTTAGAAAAAAAACACTGCTCTGTTCTCATTAAAGATAGAAAGTTTTATTTTTCATTGGTTGAAAGAAGATATTTTGGGCTTTTAGAAAACGCATAGAAATTTCAAAAAAAAATATTTTTGAAATCTGGATTTAAAGGACTCATAATTCACCCATACTCATAAGCCAAATCATAGTTTTCATGGACCATTTAAGGATCACAAGTTGTAATTCTTTGTGTAAGAACTACGTCTACTATCATTTTCAGAGATGTAAGAAGGAAGTTTGGATTTGGCCCCCTTGCTAGCATTTTTTGGCCTCAAATTTGAAAAATCGAAATTTCTGGAATTTCAAGATCAAATTTCCAAAAAAGAGGACCAGGTAGAATTTTTTTTACTAAACAATCCATCTACTAATACTGTACAAAACATGTAAGTTCCATTTTGTGGTTCCTAGTGGTATATATAGGGTCTCAAAGCATGAACAAATATAGTAACAGATAGGGAATAGGAAATATGACATAAATGACCTAAATTTAAGTTTTTTATGCTTATTTATTTTACTTTATTTTAGCCGTCTCATATCAATGCTAAATTTGCACCGATAAACAACAAATGGGGGAAGAACTTAAAATACATATTTGGGTCTTGTGTTCTTTCAGTTACACATGACCCCTCAGCTTTTTTTAATAATAAGGCTAATTACAATAATCACAGTCGTGATGTCCGGAGAGGTGTTTAATGGGGTTTATAGGTTCAAATTTAGCATTCATATGAGACTGCTAAAATAAAGTAAAATAAATAAGCATAGGAAACTTACATTTAGGTCATTTATGGCGTATTTCCGATTTCCTATATGTTACTACTTTTGCCCATGTTTTGAGGCCCTATAACTTCTGTATTACTTCGAACCACAAAATAAAACTTACACTTTGTGTACACTATTAGTAGAGGGATTGTTTGGTAAAAACAATGATTTTCTATCTGATCATCCTTTCCGGAAATTTGACCTTGAAATTCAACAAATTTCGGTTTTCAACTTCGAGGCCAAAGAGTGCTAGGAACGGAGTCAAATCCAAACTTTCTTCTTACATCTCTGGAAACGGAACTAGGCATAGTTCTTACACAAAGAATTACAACTTATGATTTCAACCCCAAGTGACCTTAAACAGTCTATTAAAACTACGATTTGGCTCGTGAGTAACATTGAATCTTGAGGCCCTTAAGTCCAGATTTCAAAAATATTTTTCGAAGCTTTTATTCGTTTACTAAAAGCCGAAAATATCTTCTTTCAACCAGTGAAAATCAGAACTTTCTATTTTTAATGAGAAGAGAGCTGTGGCTTTTTTCTAAACCCTTGCAAACCCCTATTTTTGCCTGCCGCAGTGAAGAAAAGTGAGTCTAAATTCCAAATCTCTGCTGATAAAAACAAAATAAAAATTGTTTTGTGCTTCTTACTAACAGGGCTATCTATGGTGCAAATATGAAAACAAAAATGCAAAATGGTCGAGCAACCCGTGCTGGTCGATTTCACCTTTAACAAAATATATACATACAACGTACACATTAACACACAAACAAATTAAGGCCCATTGTTCTATCCAGTAATCCGGCACTTCACAACAGAGGGTACACAATACCCACAAATACGAAATTTAAATTGCCGCCAGTTTGAAAAATTATGTCAGCCTATTATTTCAGAATATTATGTCAGTCTGTCAACTGAGGATGCGTTGTGGGCCTCGCCCCCCCCCCTGGTAGTAGTAAGGAGCTATTCACAGTATACAGTAAATGCTAAATATGAAATATGGTATGACATGTGGTTTGAAATTAAATGTGGTATGAAGGTGCCTTCGTGCATATACTATACTGTACAAAGGTGCTTTTGATCTTATTGATTCTTTTTCTATCAGAACAAGTAAAAGAAATGTGTAATAGTTATTTTTGTAATAAAAAAATGTCATGTACACAACTATATCGATATAGTTGGCAACATTGTACTTAGAAACTTCGTAATCAAATAGAAGAAAACTATGCAATCTCTTAGACACCCGAAGTTCATATCAAACAGTATAAAATAGTTTCTGTGAGAAATATTGACATTTTACTCGTGGACCTCAAAATACCCCAACCTTGGTAATTAATTTTTTGCCAAAAGTACCTTGATAATGCTAAGGTTAATTTTTAAGCATCGCCCATAATTAATGTTACCCGAAAATAACTTGATAATGCTAGGGTTAATTTTTACGTATCGACCATAATTATTGTTACCCAAAAATACCTTGATAATGCTAGGGTTGATTTTTACGCATCGTCCAGTATTCAAAAAAGCATATCTTCCCATTACATATGTATTATATTGAAAGGTCATTACAACACAAAACTAAATTTTAATAAAAACGAGAATATAAAAACACCATGTAATTCAAAAACAATAATGTAAATAGCTCAATGCGCTTTTTAACATATCTAGTAAATGGCTTCACTTTCAATGTAAACAAAGCGAACTATAAACTAAAATAGGACTCTGCGATATATTTCGATATATCGATCGATCGGTCGATATTTTGTGAATATCGAAATTTCGATATTCGAATTCGATATATCGATCTTTCGACATTTCAATATTTTTCGATACTTCGATATTTTTATATTTCGATACTTCGATATTTTTATATTTCGATACTTCGATATTTTTATATTTCGATACTTCGATATTTTTATATTTCAATACTTCGATATTTTTATATTTCGATAATTCTATATTTTTCGATATTTCGATACTTCCATATTTTTATATTTCGATATAATCGATCGATATATTAAACCTTCGATATTCGATATATCGATCGATTATCGATATTCAAAACGGAATATCGCACAGTCCTACACTAAAAAATAAATCAGCCTCCACTAACTCATCACCATCCTTAATGAACACTAGCTTCTCCATCTTCTTAAGGTTCATCTTCACACTGACAACTTCCTCGACCTTTTTCGCAATACATTAAAATTTATCACACACACACACACTGACTTCTATTTTATACCAATAGCTTGTAATGATCGTATTATGCTCCTTCCATTTATTTATTGTTATTTTTATTTAGGCATTTTTTTTTTTGATAGGGGATTTGCCCCTCAGCCCGTGATAGGTGTGCCTTTGCTTTCTTTTCGTTTCTTCTCCTATTCGGGATCCCGCTTTTTCCTATGATGGTACTACCTGTCTTTCTATTGGCCGAGGGGGGTGACGCTTCATTGTTATCCAAGATAGAAACGATAGCTTTAAGCTTTAATTGGATGCCGAAGTCGCCTCGTCTCTTTTCGCCGGGAAGAGAGTGGACAAGAAGATTCCATCATGACGACCGATACGTAACACCGAAAATGCTAACAGCCACTCCAAAAAAAGTTGAAATTATATGCAAAAGAAGAGTTATACGTAACCAAGTTTTGTGTGACAATAACACGAAATATCCCGTAACCTTTTTGCCACATAGATTGTGGGCGGATTATCCTGACGTTTTTGGTATTTGAATAAGAAGATATTCACCGAGAACGGCTCCATTTCTTATTTTTTTTTCTTGGCGAATCTTCATTAAGGTAATGCTTCATTTTCTTGTTTGGAAATTAAAGTTTTGAGAAGAAAACGCCAGCAGCAGTGCATAGTAATTATTAAAGTTTTATGTGGACTGTCGTCAGAATTAAGAAAAAAAAATAAGTTATGTCGAATTTTATTGATGATCAATACAATGCCTAATAGGGATGGGGAAAACTACTGCTGACAGTTTCCTTCTCAAGGTCGGGATGACTTGATTAAAGGTAATGATTTTCGTCACATGCAATGCTTCCATTTTATATTCCCTAAACTTTATCAGGTGTTTTGTATTTTGGGATTAATTATTTCACCCTTTATTTTGACAAAAATTTGAACAAAATCTCCATTCATTCACGATGTAATAATTAGACAAGTGCCCAACGGAAGGGCCTTATTTTGATTAATTAAAAATTTTCAGTTCTGTCTTACGGATTTCCTTTATTTATTTTTTCAATTTTGCAATTCGCATTTTTTTTACTTAAAGTATTTGCTACTACCTTTACTTTTCACTTAATAATTTGAAAAATTGTAATAGTTAATTTGACTATAAATACAACTAAATAATGCTGTATCATTTTCAATTGTTTTACAACGATGGACGTTAAATTTAATGGGAAACGAATCTTTAATTCAGGTAAATTTAGTGTGATATTTCTGAAATTATTGAAGGAACTTATCTGGAAGTCACTGTGCTTCAAGATTATAGTTTAACCGAAATTCTGTGCAAGTTTCAAACCATTTTATGTAATGATTTAGAAATTACAAGTGAAAATATGTATAAATCAAACTTTCGCTTTGAGTTAACGTCATTTAAGAGATTGAAGTTATAAAGTGTTTACGAAAATTGTGAAACGAGGTTATCCAATAATGTTTTGAACTGAAAAAAAATAGTAAGGAATATCTGTGTGTAGCAATTCAATGTCAGATTTAGGTGATTTTTTTTATCTCTCTTCTTTTGCCTCCCTCCTTTTGTTACGCATAAACGTTGTGTAAGTTAAGCAAATAAAAGTGTTTTGTGAATTCCCTTTGGAAGTGAGCACGTTTTCCTTAAGAAGTTCAGTAGTTAGCATCCTGATGATATTGATTGATAATCGAAAATAATATTTTTTTTTTCTTTAATTCAAAGTTTGGGTATATTTGAAAAGTGATACAATTCTGAAAGAATGTAGGGTTATTGAATTCAGTGGAAATATCACGATATGAGTAAGGTAGTGTCATGGCCTAATTACGGTACCATCCCAGTACTTTTGTGGTGTGCTCAACATAGCGAATAACGATTTTGTCATGCACTGAGTATTGATTGCCAGCATCATAAGCTTTATTTTGTTTTCGGGGACATTTTGGCTGCTTTTTAAGGTTAGGTTCCGTTCACGAAACTGCGTCCTTCCATGTTAGACTATGCCGGGGTTGTTGTCTTTTTAGTAGGCGTGTGTGTGAGAGCTCAGAGTATGATGTTTTACAACTATCTGCGGAAAGTTATATACATATGGTGAGATACGTGTGGCCCAAGCATGTGGTAACGTTTGTACCATAATGGACATTATTGATTTAATATTTGGACGTTTGCACAGACGTTGTTCATGTGTGAATGTAGCAGTGATAGTATTCCTGCCTTACGTGTGTCGACGGATTTTTTTTAATCTTCATTTCTAGGTAGTGGTGTGTAGTACTGGGCGTTCCTGAAATATGGTAAGTAAGGTTCCCTTGCCAGTCTATAAATGCTGAGAGGTATTTGGGGCCACATTGTTCAGCAGTGTAATTTTGCGAGTATGGAGAGTGTGCAAGGTTTGCAACACTTGAGTTTCTAGTGACTATTGGTTCGTTACTCTGAGTGACCTGGTATGTTAGTATTTCTTCCTGATAACCCCTTGCTCACTTCAACCTGGCGACATTTTCGAGCATGTGAGGAGCAGATAGATGAACGGATGTTTTTTTTTTCTCCGCGGTGTTTTGCGCATACCTCCTGCCCAGTGGAAAGAACTTGGTATCTTCTGTTTCCCAGGTTTTGGTTCCTGGAAGACGTTGCTTTATCGCTCGATTGGGATAAAGTGCACGTAGAGGTTAGATTTGTTCCTGTCAGATGCGTTTGCATGGACTAACCTCGTCTACGGCGACCCCTCTTTTTAGTTAAGTTAAACAATTTATCTTTCCACGTTTTTGGGGCGTTTCAAGCTCTTCTCTTTTACGAACAGCTGCAGCTCAGTTGACAGAGAGTTAGGTTATCACGCGGAAGGGCCTGGGAAAGATTCCACCGGTCACATATACTCACTTAAGTTTTTCCACTGTCTTTCCTCGGTCATACCAGACAGATATTGAGATGGTAGCTATTAACTAGGCCTTGGTCGATTAACATCCTCTAATGAGCGTGAGATGTTTTCTTTCTACCCACAACTGCCTTTTTACTCCATCGTGTTCAACCTTACCACCGCTTTTGTTTGAAATGTTTCTGTCAATGTATTGAAAATCCTAAATTCTCATATCTCCGAAAGAGTTAGGAAAGAATAGCACTGTGTGAATACTATTCTCCAGATATTATTAATTCGACCTAAAGCGCATTTCACAACTTGAATTTTATCTATTTCTGTTCTTCGTATATTTTATCCTTCTTCGCAATTTTCGTCTTCTCCTTACAGCTCATCTTTACAAATGCTCGATACGGTTTACATCAGCGATAATTACTATTAATACCGTAGAGTGGACACTACGACTTGAAAATTCATGTTGTCATCTTAAAAGTAACAGAACTCAATATAACAACACGTTTGAGAGATTTTAAGTGAGAAATTTGTAATGAACACCTCTCATATCATAACCTCGATAGTAACAATGTTTCCGTTTCATATCTAGAAACTTTTTGCTTCGTTTACCAGTAAGCGAACAGGTTGAAAATCACAACACATTTCAGTCGAATAAATGCTTTCCAAAATCGTAAACATTTACAAATGTTTACAAATCGTAACAATTGTGTTTGTAAGCATTTACAAATATAATTGTTAATCTGAGCCTTAAAAGAACTCTCAGAGGCACAAGCATTAGATATCTGTGGGAGACATGCAATTATACATTTTTAGTTATTCTTTTCATAAGCGATATTTGAAGGTTTAAGGCACCATGGGGAGTGGAGATTAGTCTGTAGAATTTGCAGTTGTAAGCAAATAGAAGAATATTACTTGTGGAGTCTGTAAAAAGAGCAGGTAGATCATCGATATACAATACAAGTAGTAACGGTCCTAAAAGACTCCCTTGATTAACTCCATACAGACCGGAAATGAAGCTCGAAGAAAATACAAAGACACTTACACGTTGTTGTCTACTTTGAAAGAAGTTACCTAACAGTTGAAGTAGTTTTCTAGGAATAGTAAACGTAATTGATAGTTTAAGGATAAGATACAGATGGCTAATGTAATTAAAGGCCTTAGATTGGGCGATAAAGATTTTCCAGGTATAAAACCATGCTGAGCAGGATATATGTACGGGCCAGTAAATTTATAGATATGATCTTTCATTACTTTCTTACTCATTACTGACAAAGGTAATAAGTGAAGAAATTGGTCTATTTGAAGACATTAACCATCTTTTATATCCCGATTTATAACATTTAGGCATCTTATGGTTTTGAAAGGGTAGGGTAGAAGATGTGGGAAACAAGTAGAACAATCTCTAGTTTGAAGATACAATCCCGACATTAGCTTTGTGTGAATGAGAAAACAATGCAAAAACCTCTGTCAGGATAGCCGATCGCTGGGAATAATCCCACCACTTTCCGAAGACAACGCCAGAGATTTAATAACAAGGTTAAGGAAAGGACGGTGAATGGCAAACACGTCAGCTTCTAACAAGATTTCGTAGAAACTGTGTAGCAAATTTTAGACAACAAGATAGCTGAACTAAACATCAGAGTCTGCTTTATAAAGCGGTTATTAACATTTCGATATTGTTTTAAAACTAACCTCCAAAAATGTATTTTTAAAAAGAGTGATTTCCTTACCTCGTCGAACAATAGTGAACACTCGATCGTACAATAGCGAACAGGATTTTGCCACTATCCATTATGTATTAAATTACATTTTACAAATATTTCGAAATGAATATTATAAAGATAAATTATATAGTATTCAAACAATTTTATTTCAACATACTAAAATACCTCGAAATTAAGGCTTGACTTCTTTCCTACTTTCCAATGATGGACCTAGGACTATTGTAATAATCGCATTAGTATGGACGTTTCTTTTCCCATCCACTACATTCAGCATGGACCCAGTTCGGACAACGTCACCTCCACACGTATTTACAACACTCGCAAGTCAGTTGCGCCTGAACTCACCGCACGCACTACAGAAAGACATGCTCGTCATTGCTCATTTCGGACACCTTTACAAAATCAAGTCATAAAACATCACAAAATGTGGTAACAACACCGTAATAGTAAATGTGTTATTATAAAGGTTTATTGTTTTCATCTATCGAGTTCATAAGGCTCCAAAACTACTTAACTATTAAGATTAAATTATGCAATTTTATAACGAAATTTTATAACACATTCAACTGCTCGCTTACACAATTCGGTTCCTAATCGCGCTTCCATTTGTAGAGAACAGCACTGAATCTTTCTAAACGTGGCAACACTGGTACTGACCCTCTGATATAGCGCAGAAACGTTTAAATAGCATGTTCGCCATTTGCCTCCTTTATTCGACTCCACCTATGTTTGAAATATTCATCTGTAGACTTTATCTTCTACGAACCTATTTTTAAACTGACAATCACGTCAGAGTACTTACCATCAGATGGAAGTATAGTTGCTCGTAGGAATCGAACATTTTCAAAAATGACAGGTATTTCATTTATAAGAGTACCGTTTACTCTGACGAATGACTCCCAAACTAATTTCTGAAAATGAAAGAAGTTTTGTTAAAATCGAAGTTAATCTTTCTTTCACATTTAGTAGTACATTTATCTGACCTTCGATACTCGATATGAAATTAAATACTTGATACTTTCTTCAACATTGTTCTACAATGCAAATGATACATATGCAAATGAAAGTACTATATCAACTAGAGATGGGATGATACCAGAATTTCTCGATACTCTTTAACGGTACTTATTTATGACCTTCGGTACTCGAAACATTCCTCAACATTGTTACAGAATGCAAATGGTACATATGTAATTAACAGTAATATATAAACTAGCAAAAGAACCCGCCCGTTAACTTAACTTATTAAGTTAAGGGCGAAATAATGTTGGCAACAGTCATTGGGTCATTCACCACTACTCGCCTCCACGTGGTGGGCTGCGCCCCCATGGTGCAAATATGCTGTATCTGTTACAACAACCACCAGCACTATTACTAGAACTACTAATTCTTCTATTCTACAACAACAACAACAACTACTACTACTACTAATACTAATACTTCTGCCAAATATTACTATAATGATTTAAAACATTGAATATACATATTTTTATTTACAACAATCCACATTTAAATTTAAGAATTTATTTTAAATTATTAGTAGTAGTGACCGCCCATTAGTGCGGGGTGAATAAAATATGTTAGAAACAGTCATCGGGGGAGTCACTAATACGTGATTCCCCATGGCAGGTTGCGTCCCTAAATTCGGGAGATTTGGGAGCTGCTTCTCTTTTATCGTAACCAGACTCTCTGGGGGACTGCGCCCCCATGATAAAGTTCTGCCCCATACCCCCCGAGCGCCTGCGACCCCATGGAGGAGTTTTGATATACTTATTGTAACCTATTGGTGATGATACATCTTCATACGAAATTTCGTTTCTCTAGTTTCAGTGGTTTGGAAAATGCCTTTTTAGGCTGCCATTTTAGATTAACACTTCTTCTTCAGTTAAATCTTGACAGAGAGGAGTGCTGTTAATTTATGGCTCATCTATGTGTTCAGCCGGATATTTTAAACAAAGAATGACCCAAATAGGTCGTGTAGAACTTCCGGACGGACTAGACAAAGTTTGTGAGAAATATAATAAATAATCCACAAAAGGAATGCATAGGAGAGAACACTCAAACACTTCTCCTTCAGTTTATACTTGACAGAAATGAATGCGGTTTATTAATGGCTCATCTACGTGTTAAACCGGACATTTCAAAAAGCGAATTATCAAAATCAGTCCAGTAGAAGGGCCGAACTGACTGGGCATACTTGAGCATTTATTTATTTTCTTTAATCTATAGATATAAATGTTTTCTATCGTTTGACTCTTCTGCTGTATTATCTTGTTCTACCTTAAATATTTGCAACAATTGTATAGAATTCGATCTTAAAGATGCAATTCTTTACCACTTTGTTTTACAGAAGAGTAGAAGTCGTCTTTTTAAAATTTGAAACAGTTTAACACTTCGTTCACTTAATAGGGTATACCAAACACACACACACACACAAAGAAAACAAAAAAAAGAATACGATCTAAAATACTTTTCAATTAGTGAATGCTATAGGTATTTGTTAAGGTAATTGTAAAGCAACGATCTCCAACAAAATATAGCAGCACTACCTCCGTATATGTCTAATCTATGTTTTCTCATTGCATGGAATTTCAATGCTGCTTCTACAAATTCAAGCCTAGAAAGTTCCGACTTTCAGGAAAGAAATTTCATAACCAGTTCAAGAACCCGAGCAATGCCGCTTTTTTATTTTCGATTGCCTTCATTGTTAAAATCTCTCGTATGTTGTTGTGGACATTAAAACCTACCAAAATGAAGCTCTTTCAACAATAAACAAAATAGAATGTTAGAAATCGGCATTGATCGGATTCTTGCAATGATTATGAACTTTCTCTCCTGAAAGGTAGAACTCCCTACGTTTGAATTTGTAGGAGCAATATTGAAATGTCGTGCAACGATAAATAAACATTAGGCATAATACTGTGATCGCCTCTCATTGTCAGTCATTATTAATTTTGTATTTATTCTTAAATTTTCATTTTTGTAATCATATTTCTATAATTAACTTTTATTTTTCACACATATTTTATTTTGTTGTAAAGTCTAAAGAATAATAAAGATGGCGGGCAGAGAATCTCAACACGAACTCCTTTTAGCAAAGCAATATACGGCTGAACACACACACTTACGGAAATTATGACGTAGACCTATTGTTCTACTTTCCTTTAAGCGGCCATTTTGTGCATTTTTAAGACATCATACGATCGTCACGTGAAAGCACTAAGACGCACAAACAAGAGAGCAATGAACTATATTAACCTAATTATTTCGTCACTTCAAGACCGTATATAAAGGACCCCGACAGACCAATCGATCTGCTATCTCACACAGCCGGTCCATGCTGTCACTCTGTACCACAGTTCTAGAAGGAAGCCAAGAAGGAAGTCCTGAACAGTTTAAATCTCATCTTAAAAGAAGCAGTCAATTTTGATACAAGTCTTTCAAGAACACAACTTTCAACTTTATTTTTCCAAGGTATGTTTCAAGGATTTCTTAGAACATTGGTGCTTAAATAGTTTCATTGCCTGAACGATTCGTGTGCTCTGTTAAATATTTTAGATTTGAATATAGTTTTTCGGTGTGTGCTGTATTTTATTTGTTCATTAATCTTCGAGTTGAGATTCTGCGCCTTTTTAGGGAAAATGTAAAATCTTGTTATCCATTTCATTCCTAAAGCTAGAATATACTCTATCCCGAAGTTACCATTATATTAGAGCTAATATCCACTTAACTCACGTTGAACGTCCCTCTCGTATTTGCGAATGCTCAAACCTTTATCTGAGTTACGCTCGAGTAGACTTCTCTTTAGCCCCCCAAATAACAAAACCTAAAGTCTACGTAATATTTGCCCCCACAAATAGAGGAATAATTTCTCTATAATTGAACACAATTGCAAGAAGAAGCCTGACGTTCACAGGACAAGTTCTAGACGTTCACATGGTTCACAGCGATTGATTTGCAAAATGAACAACAACGTGTAATTGTGCTACAAAGATTCATAAATAAAGCAATTACAGCGCTTTTGGAAGCACAATATTTCTTTGGAGATTCTTTTACGTTGCATATTACAACTACTGCATACAATACAATCGAGTTTTTTGTCACTAGTGATGACAAATAAACCATTTTACATGCGAAACTACCAAGTACAAATAACACAGCACATATCATTTATGTTCGGCAAACATTATCATAAAATATTCACACAATGCAAACGTGGATGCTACCGTTATGCCAGTTGTATGCTGCAAAAATCATACAGTCAATTCGTCTTTATGCTCCTAAATATTCGCGATTGATTGCACTTGCACCCGAACAGGAGATAAATCTTCGCGAAATATTACTTATTTGTGCAAAGAATTTTTCTGATAAGCAGAAATTTGTACAATTTTGTAAGCGATTGACAAATAAGATTTTATC
>JAGDQP010031839.1:3238-21686 GCA_022664845.1 Lepisma saccharinum
AATTATATTTCACGCTTCTTCCTATCACTTTAATTTCCTTTCACGCTGTTTCGTGCATGTTCCGTTTGTGTTAGTTCCGCTTCCCACTTGTTCCTTTCACACTACTTCCGTTTTCCACTTATTCCACCGACCGGAAACCATATATTCCTACCTGAAAAATAATTCCAATTAGCTTGCAATATAACTGCCAAGCCATGCGAAAAGATCTGATTCTTACTGCATGTGTTTAGCCAAGTCATGCGAAAAGATCTTATTCTTACCAGATGCGTTTCCAAGTAAGTTCCCAAGCCTTGCGAATGTGTTTCATAAAATGAGAAAATGTTCACTAAATGTCAGCACAATTCTTTTCATATTATTCCATCAAGAATGTTAAAGATAATATAAGTGTTTTTCTTTTTCTTTTATCTAGAAATGATTTAAATATATATTTATACTCTAGCAGAGATAAATTGAAGAAACAAGCGATGAATTGATAATCAATGTTCTGTTAATATTAAATTCTCATAATTGATTTACTGTATTTCTATCTTATAAGAAGGAGTAAAGATTTTCAAAGTTAATACCAGGAAACCAAAACCTGGGACAATAAAAAATATTGGTGTTGGTATCAAACCAACTGAAAAAATTTGAACATTTTTTCCCCAATAAAAGAAAGGAAGTACCCTTATTCATTCTCTTCGTCCCATTTTTTCAACTGACTTTGTTCTCAATACTTGTAATCGTTTGTTTCCAACTGTGCTCGTTCTTTCTAAAGTTGTTCGGTCTTTTCTGTTTTTATTCAATGTTGTTTCCAACTTGGTTCTTTTACTCGTTTGTTTTTATTAACAACTCTGACTTGCTTCTCATACATTTGTTTGGCAACTCTGATTTGCTATTTTGTGTTCATACGTTTGATTCGCAACTCTGTCTTTCACTTTTGTTTTCATCCATTTGGTTGGCAACTCTGAGTTGGTCCTTTATTTTCATAACGAACAACTCTGACTTGCTCCTCATACATTTGTTTGGCAACTCTGATTTCCTATTTTGTGTTCATACGTTTGATTCGCAACTCTGTCTTTCACTTTTATTTTCATCCATTTGGTTGACAACTCTGACTTGCTCCTTTATTTTCATAACGAGCTAATACAAACAACCTCTGCATCTTCCCAACCTTTCCTGTGTTCACACGTAATAGCAATTTCCAGATACCATCTTCGATTGTGATATCAGTATTCTCCAAAATTTAGTCCACAATCTTTAACTAGCATCTCAATCCTTCATTATAATCACATGATGCTCTCTGAACCTGGCTTGATATGCCCAACCTGTGGTGAAGTACGAATGAAATTACAACTCACATGAAAAGGGCTCAAAGAACCTGCCAGCTAAAAACAACAAAAACTTGGTCATCTCAGTAAGGTCACGTGATAATATCTCAAGCAATCTAATAGCAATATTTCCACACACCATCTTCGATCGTGATATCACTATTCCCCAAATTTAGTCCATCATCTTATACTATCATGTCTTACATCATCTCAATCCTTTACTAAGATCACATGATGGTCTCCGCACTATCACATGTAATGACCTGGACTTTAACCTGTCATGTTACCATATTTTCATTGACCTGGACTTTTACCTACGGTGTTACCAAGTTTACCAAAAATGGAGAGGGCTCAACTTTCCCCACAGGACCTGCCCAAAAACAACAAAAACTATGTCCTTCCACTACTTATCTTATATGCAACAACACAGTCTATATATATTCTAATCTTTATCACATGTCAGTGATAAGAAATAACATGATCAGGGCTTTGACCTGCCATGTTGCCACATTTTTTCACTGACCTGGACTTTAACCTGCGGTGTTGCCAAATAAAAACAACAAATTTGTCGTACTCATCTACTGACGTCTCCTACCAAGATATGGTTGAGTGCATCGGAAAAAATGCTGACATTCATACTTAGAATTGTGCGCGCTTAAAAACGAAGTACAAAAGATATGCATGCATCACTCTATGTTTCAGCGGAGAAGGACATGGCCATAATTAGTGACTATAGTTTCTGGCGGAAAGAATATTCTATACAAAATTCTACTTAAAATTATTTTACAAAAAAGTGCTAGAAATGTACAAGGCTGAAGATGAAAATCGAAATGTAGATGGAGGAAATGCAAAGGGTACAAAGGTGTAATCATTTCACAATGGATTGCGAAAGACCACAATTCTGCATCTACGTGCAAAACGTTCGTGGACTTAACACCAAAATAAATTAATTAATAAATGGGATTAATTGTCACAACTATGATATTCTTGTATTTACGGAAACTTTAAAAAAAACAGAACCTATTTTACGCTGTTGTCTAAAATGTATGATACACACAGGAAAGATAGAAACACGGCTACCGGTAAAAGTAAAGGCGGTGGCTGTGATCTATTGGTTAAGAAATCATTTAACATTAACTGTTTAACAACACCCTTCCAAAACCTTGATATTATTCTACATGGTTTTCCCGATATAATATTAGCAGTTCATTACTTTTCACCAGATACTATGCCGGTAATATTTAAGGATTATTGTAATTGGTTCACGAATTATGTTATAAAAAGCTTATAAACGAAATGGATGTTTTGAAGGTAAACACTATAAAGGATCTTGGTATTTATTTTGATTCGAAACTTAAATTTAATAATCATATCACAAGAATTATACGTGAAGCTAGAAAATTAATAGGATACATTTTTAACCAATGGTGTGAATTTACCAACAATGAGATCTATTTAGCTCTACAAAATCCTTTAAGGGCAAAATTAGAATATGCTACGTCGGTCTGGAATGACGTGACTAAAAGTAGCAATAATATTATTGAATCTGTAAAATATCTTTCATTAGACTACTATGTTACAAAGTTAATTTACCATATTATTCGTACGACTACAGCTACTGGTGTGATAATTCAAATTTGAAACTTTAGATCAATGAAGAAAAATATATAGGCAAGAACTTCCTAGCCAAGATTTTAGATAATACAACTCAAAGCTCTTATTTTAAAGAAAAACTTAGTTTTGTTATATCCTTGTACAACACTCGCAAGCACAAACTGGTAACATTTTATAAAGGTGCCGTACTTTTAAATCGAATAATTCGTCATTATAACGAACAGTAACCTACTTCCACGTTTGTCAATATGTTCTGCATTTATTTGATAATTTTGTACTTGATAAACATGTTCTTGTACTAGATAATCCAATTTAAATCAATATTGTAGTTATGAAATATCTTTTTTATTTTTTATTCAACAATTCTGACTTCATAGTTCGCATAATTTTCTTTGTTATTCTGTATCCAATTCTTTACTTGTGTAACCAATATGTATCCTTATTTTACAGTGCTATATTGGTATTGTACTGCTCATAGCACTCTAATAAAGCTATTAAATTAAATTAATAAATACAAGTTGAAAGAGCAAAATATCCACAATAATTGTGACAATAATACTTGTAGTCTAAATAATAATAATAATAACAATAATTAATGAATCAATCAATCAATAGTTTTTGTGCCAAAAGCAGCCTGCTGACCAATACAGTATACGTCAAAGAGACAATATGTACATGTATATATAATCATAAGAGTGTAATACAATTTATAAAAATAAATATGTTAGCTTAAAACTAAGTATAATTGATATTAACTGCATAAAATATAATGTTCCATATTATTCATAAAATATAATTTAAGAATGCATTAAAAGACATTCTGATTAAATAATAGCAGCCCCAAATTAGTCAGATAGATACCGTATGGTACAAGTAGGAAATTATTTAACTTACCGTTCTATGCGATGCATGACAACGTGATGACAATGGAACAGAACTGCCGAAGGTCAGTTTCTTTGAACCCACTATGCGTGTTCAGAACGACTGCAACACGGCGAGGCATAGAGAGGATGATCCCTTCGATGTTCTCCTGGATATGGCAAGCTATGGGTCTTCGACACGACACTACAGCTTATCAAATGTAGCTGGGTGAGGTCGCTGGCGTGATAGACGTTGTGCAATCATGGACCATACGTGTTTAATCGGCAAGAGGCCAAGGAAACAGGATACGTTGTATCCTGCCAGGAGGGCTAGAACATCATGTATCACAGTGGGGTCCAACATATGATATTTTCTATGTGCCATTGGCTGGTCACATCTCCGTCAAAGCGTAGAAGACACGAACGGGTACGAAATCCAATGGGACCCCACACCATAAAATCGTGCTGGACCGACGTGGAGATGCAAAATATATGCGTCGCAATTTAGTGATGATGAAAATTACGAATTTTCTTTTGCTTTATTTTGCAGTGTTTCATTTTCCCATATTCATTTTTTAAATAACATTTTTCTTATTCTGTTAAAGGGAATAATTTGAAAACTAAAAGGAAAACAAGATATCTCATTCAAGCGGAAAGCCAATACCTGCAGAAACGAGATTTCTTCTCATATCATTGACAAAAAGTATTTGAAGACATTGTTCCGCACACAAGGTAACAAACGAAGAAAAAATTGCGCGGCATGATTTCAAGCAGTCAGATCATCTCCTCCTCTTCCACTATCCCTTTCTTTCTTGTTTACTCTTTTTGCATTAAAAGAGGAAACTAGCATCACCAGTTTTGTCTGTTTCCAAAATTCTGATCTAGTCTAAAGGAAGGCACATTTCTGATCCATGGTCACTCGTATAACGAATTCGAGTACGTTTGAGATTCTACATCCCTACTCTTACTAAACATGACGGCAAATCAGCAATAAGGCCAATTACAGTCTCTTTGCACTAACTTTGATTTCCCATTTAACATGCAGTTGTACGAGTCCATTTGTCGCTTTCCCCACAGATATTCTTCGAATTCAATTGCAAACAGTTCCTTCCCGACAAAATC
This sequence comes from Lepisma saccharinum, assembly GCA_022664845.1. Lineage (NCBI taxonomy): Eukaryota > Metazoa > Arthropoda > Insecta > Zygentoma > Lepismatidae > Lepisma > Lepisma saccharinum. Next base: position 8,142 of record JAGDQP010031839.1, read on the forward strand.
TAAGCAAATAGTCCCTTAGTACAGTAACAACTTCCATACCAAATTCGCTAATTTAGCGTTCAGTATCTACAAAATACTAATTTTCTGGTTAAAAATCATGTTCTAATGTCTCTTTCATACAGTATATAAGCAAATACGGGCCTTGACTTCAAGAGTTTGATATCAATTATTCTCTTTCGCATTTCATTCGAGTTCTTACTGCTTAAAACATGTGTGACGTCATGCCAAATACTTCTTATACTCTTTACTTGTACCTTCGGATCATGTTCTCGTCTCTTATGAGATAGCATCTCGTTTATTCTACACAATAACCATGTCTCTGTAGCGCTAATTATTCACAAAATTACAATTCAAAGACTAATTTCTACTTGAATGTCATGTTAAAATGTCACTTTCGTGTTACTTATAGCTAAATACGGCCCTTATAAATGGGAGTTTGATGCCGAGTCAGTCCGTTTCCTGTTTCAATAGAGCTCTTTTCTGCTAAAAAAAAAGGTTTCAACACTTTTTATACACATCTGAAAAACCAACTATCGACGTTGTTTGTCCTCTTTCGAGATAGCATCTCCTTCATTTACACAAATAGGGGGTCCGAAGCAATCTCGCACACTTTCGTATGCTTTATTTAGCTATATAAAGCACGAAAAACTCGTTATTAAGGCAAATTCCTCTTAAAAACAGCGTCGGAAACCATCTCACATACTTTTTACATGCCATCCGAAGCAATATATATCCGTAATTAGTAAATATTAGGACTTAAAATAGCTCTGTTCACATAGAGTACACTTTCTTGTACGCTTAATTTCGTCTCTGGGGCGCTAAGTGTGCTAACAATAGCGATATTACGGGTAGTTTCTACATCCTCGGGACTTAAGAGACATGCCGACACTTCAATTACACATTTCCTTACACCTCAGGAGCATTATATTAGGGTAGATTTTGCTTACAACCAGTTTGAACACATGGCAAACATTTCTTTGCACATTAATTATAAATCCGAACCACAAAATTACACATATTTTCCTATCGTACACCGTCCGATTACGCAAACATACATCTTATTAACTCATCTATATTCATATATGGAGATAGATAGATAGATAGATAGATTCATACCCGGTATATCTAGAAATAGGTATATAAATATCGATGGATAAAAAATATGGTAGATATATTTAGCTATATACATATTTACTCTAACAAAAATATTTTTCATATCTCGTATGAAATCATTCCGTTTCCCGTACGGACATGGAAGTCTTTCCCAGATTGAAGAATTGTCTTCCATGCAATAAAGACAAATTTTAGATCTTTACTCTCTTTGCGATGTTCCACCGAGAAGATGACAAAATTAACGAAGACAGTCATCACATGTGAGAACACCAATAGATGTGACAGTCCTTTCTATTAGGTAACAATTAAAACGTCTGGTCAGAGACATCACTCTTTCCCCCCAACTCTTACATGGCAAACTTCCGGCGCGCGAACTTCCCCCCAACTCTTCCCATGCCGGGTCAAAGGGGTTAAGTTGCAGTTTGTGTGAAGAGCATGCCAAAGGTGACAACGCAACAGTGCTTCAAAGGCCATAGGTGACATTTTTAATTGTGGGAAACTGTCAGAAACATCAACTTAATGGGGCCAGGGGTCAGTACTTCCTCTCAGAAAACAAGAACTTTCTACTGTGGTTTTAATTGATTACTGGATTTATTGATTGGAGGGAGAGGGGAGAAGGAGACAGATGGCTCTTTTGTCTTTAAACTTCAAAAAGAAGAAGAGAAGAGGTGTAAGATTCTCCATATGTTAGCTGTTTTTGTCTCTGCAAGCAGACTATTCACAACCAGTGTGATTTAAACAGTGGCATTCTCGATTTTGGGGCAACACTTGGGAAGGTGTGTAGATTCGAGTCCTGTTGCCAGTCATCTTGATTCAGGTTTTTCGCATCTCTATCGTATAACCTCATCCATTTCTTATCGATTTCATTTTAATTCAAAGCTATAAAAACAATATAAATTCCAATGAGTGATCACTATAGGGTACTTATAAAATAATGGACACTTACCTGAGGATTGTAATTATCATGTTAAAATAGAGTTAATTATTTGATTAAATTTTAAAACAATGAAAATATAAGGCGCTGAAGCTAATATGTACATCAAATATCGGAAAAGTTGGTACCACATTGATCATTGATTATTTAGCATATTGATTCCATTGAACACACTTAATAAATCGTAATTACTATAAGTTTAAGGTTCTCAGTCAATAAAAATAACAATTTTATGTACTACTACCGTGCCCATCTATTACATGTTCTGTAAACCCCTGAAAATAACAACAGGTGAAAATTTAAACAGTATACTGCAATGGAGCATGTATAAATCGGACAGAACTTTTGCAACATCTACTTTCTGGGGGCGATTCGTGAAGTATTATAGAAGGAACAAAAATTAGTGCATTATTTTGAAAACACTGTATTTTTTCGGGCGAATTGTTCTATTATGACGTAAGTATATGAAATACTACGTAATATGTTCCTAATAACCAATTAGCACATAGTGTATATGGGTAGTTAAATTAAAAAGGTGTCTTATGGTGTTATTCCGCGGCCCACAGGTTGAGAACTTCCCCTTTTTCGGACGAATTATCCTGTTATTCTACTTACATCTCACCGTTTTGTCAAACTTTTCCCTACTTGTGCAGTGGCGGGATGAGACATACAAGACCAAGGCAGACAAAGGTTCATTATATTCACTTACGGAAGATAAAATTGAAGCTGAATGAAGCTTGGACAGCAGATTAATCTGCATGACGTATTACATTGATATAAGGTACAATGGTTCAACTTTCAGAATGCGCGAGCAACGTTATGTCAGCGTTTAATTTCATCCTCCTTAGTAACCACAGTAGTCACTGCCACGTTGAATGTACGAATGTACACTCTCATGCATCCTATAGTAGAGGTGTCGGATGTAATGTTGTGGGATGGTGTACCAAGCCAATTGCATATGAACGGTGTTATAAAAAATTGGTTAGGCTATTGACAAAGCGGTTGTTCATCACCGAGTGGTTGTTCAACATTACCCTGTTGCAAATAATGCTGTCGGTAAATATTAACCCATCTCAATTGGTAAAAGCAGAATTGGGTTCGAGCTACCGAGTTTTCGGTAAGCAGTAACCCTTGAAGATAGTTAGATAAGGAATAAATAACTCACTATTTTACTCTTAACAAAATCGATTAGTAGAATATAACACATACATATAGTTTAATTGGAAAATTCTTGACAATTACTAGTTTTCTTAACCCTATCCGTTGATTATAATTCCTGAGGCAAGCAACAGCAATACTGTCAGACTATGAGAAGAGTATGAATTATGGTAACTTTGATTGATATGCAGTTAACATAAGTGCGACACACGAGAAGAAATACAATAGTGGCTCGAGTGAAATATTTGGACTAATGGACAAACAATTAGGCTTTTGTAAGTGGGTTACTATTGCCTCTAGTTTGCTACAACAGGGAAGGCATGGCGGACGAGTAAGCATTGTAATCGAGTGTTAAGTATTGCTACATTATTTCCTGTTAATCTTGTACTAGTGCAGCTCTGTGTGTGTGAATGATTTTGCGTAATGTAGCTTTCTATTTACCGTAAACATTACCTCACTTTACAGGATTATGAAATTCCTGTTGATCACATTGCAAATTGTTAACTAGCTCTAATCTTTAAAAGGTTATGAGTTACTCAAATCATTTTCAGAATTGTACTGATTTTTCAAGATTACATCTCAACAATTTTGATAATTTCAAAAATCAAATGATTGATGAGCTTCGTAAGGTAGGGTGCAGAAAGTAATGCACCAGACCCACTAACCTGCTGAGAACCCATTTTAGGTAATGTTTCAAATAAATAACGAACTAGATTACACCAAACCATTACCACCAATAAAATTAATTTTATCTTATCTTATCTACCAAACCATTCAGGTAGATGCTAAATGTTAAACAAACTAATGCAGATAGCGACCACGGAGATTGGTTAAAAGAAATCTATCCGCCTGAATATATCATATATTTCACTTGCAACTATTGTGAATATCCCATACCTAATTTTTGTTTACCTAATTTTTATTATTTCTGTTGAAAGACATCAGTCATAATTTTGATTTGTCAAGATGCAATATGGAGACTGCCTATAGATTACATAAGATAAAAATTTCACATTTCAAGGTCTGTATGCATGTCCTAGGTCTCTTACATCACGATGGAGTTTATGAAAAGTCTGAGCAAAAGATATCTAAAATCCGTCAATAACATTCAAATAATATTGTAAAATATAGTTTGGTGTGAAACTATACACATTCATTCTAAACTTTTAGATCTCAACGAAACAATACAGTTTGGTTAAAGCTCAAAAGTAGGAAACAAAAGGGGATGGTAGAATACGGTAAGAGGAACAACAACTGAATGTCCTGCAGCAGCGTTTGATTTCATTGCTGTAGAAGATCTCAACACCAGCACAAAATATCTTCCGGCGCTTGTGTTATTAAAATCCATGACTGAAGAAAACATTACCTGGTTATTATTTTCTGTGTGGCCGAGATGAACAATTTGATGACTTTGCACTGTTCACTGTAGCCTCTTCAGCCACGTGCCCTGTAGCCTCTTCGGAAAAAAAAGTAAATCTTGATACGACCGTTTCTACAGATTCTTGACTACAATCCAACTCGAAGAGTGAGTTATTCACGGTACCATTATTCTCTGACAAATATTTCATTCATTCATATTATTCACGTACTGTGTTCTTGTGTTTAGTGGAAGATATTCAAAATCGTTCCTTTATAGTACTTTATAGTGGGTTACATCTGTAAGTTGACGCGCCACGAGAAGCTTCTTGATATTTCCCAGTGATGCAGCATTCTTGTTGTAACTGCCATTTTTTTTAAGTAATAAACTACCCCGTAAGAACAAATTACGCTGAGAAATGACGTTCAAATGACGTATTATTCAAAAAAATTGTGAATCAAACATAGAAAAAGGACATTTACCAGTTTTTGCAATGCTTTTTTCAAACTGTGTGCTACTGAGGTACTTTATCTACAGGCTTCGGCAATCGGCAACTGAACCTGACCGACCGATACCGAACTTAGCATCAGTGTTTCTCTTCAGGATTTAATAGATCATAATAAAATATACATTTTGGTGAAGTTATACATCGATACGATTACCAGTAGAACTGCAATATGGCCGCCAAAATTAATAAAATGCAGTTTCTAATTGTGGGGTTTTAATTAACTCTTCAATGAATAAGTACGAAAAAGCGCCACATAGCAGTTCATGGCAGACCTCATCTACAGATTGTATTGGCATTTCGAACTACTTTCATTTTCCTGAAATTTAAGGAATAAAAATGTCACCTTTTTAGGGCCCAAATCTGCTCATTACTTTAAACTGAGGCGGAAGTTGTAGTTCAAATTGATTTCTTTCAGTCCGTTTCTTTACTGACGTTCACCTGAAATCTCACACACAAATTTTAAAGCGTTTCTTCGATTTCTTCAATTTTCCAAAGTGCATTTAAATTATTACATACTCAAATCTACTCAGAAAGAGAAGACATTTTGTTCCCCCACTCCTGTTTAAAGCATATTCATTTGTGGCAACTAATTTCTTTTACCACTAAAAATACACAATCACTTTTAATCTTAGTGAGTAAAAGTTACGAAACTATATGTTGTATCCTACTCTGTTGTATCCTAAACATAAGTGCACAACAATTTTTTGCAACCAAATCTCAAGGCATTTAGGAGAATAGCATTAGTGCCAGTTTCGTGCAGTCTTTTTGATAAGGACAGTCCAACTTTGGAAAGGTATTCTGGGAGGTGCGCACCACTATTGCGAACATATTCTTGTAGTCGTTGTCTGAAATTTTGTGTAATTCGGCCCAGAGCTGCATTCATAATTCCAGCAGCCGCATTCTGGATTATTGTTTTCCTTAACGCAGCGATCTCTCGAGAACGTATTTTGAACACCTCACTTTTCATGGAGCTCCACAGGAAGAAATCGCAGACATACAAATTGAGCGATCACTAGAGACATGCGATATCTCCCGGACATGAAATAACCTTGTTTTGAAACATGTTGCGAAAATATTATATTATCCTAGGATCATAACCACGTCTGCGCAATTCATGTTTTACAAACAATACCATCAGTTGATATATCACTCGGTACTGATTGTCACTGGGTGACCTTGATCATCCTAAAAAAGAAAAAAAAAACGTTAGGTGCCAACAACAGCGAACACACACAAAAACTTCACTGTACAAAATAACTTTGGAACTTTGTAAAAGCTTTTGAGAAAGCTGTGGAGGATTTTCTTCTGTCCAGTAGTGCCAATTTTCTGTATTTACGTGACCTTGTACATGAAAAATTTAATACGTTCGTCATACGCTGTCTTAAAACATAATCTGTTATGACTGTCAGGAAACGGTCACAAAGGTTTCGCTTACTTACCTTGTCAAGATCACTTAACCTGCATAATTACTAGTATGTAATGGTGAAAATATAAATCATTGTACAATATGGAATGAACACTTCCGCCTAACAAACCCAGGCTAATGGCTTGTTTAAGTGTGGATAGGCAAGGAACCTGTTCAATGTTCTGGAGTTTGCGAAACTTCCGTTGCCCGCCAGAAGTTTCTTTCATGGTTGATATCGTCTCCCTAAAGCTCTTCACCCACAGTAAAATGGAATTTCATTTAGGAATACGCTCATTACGGTGAATGTTGAAGTGGCAACGAAAGGCACGCTGCTAGGCCACTGTAGATTCAATAAATACCTCAATCACAGAAGCACGATATCCTGTTGACTATTGCTCCATTTTGACTGAAATACTTTGAGTAAAGGAACAGCTTAATGTCGTTACCTCGCACAACTATCGTGCGTTGCAAACATGTATTTAAAAATCGTGAAGTTCAGTTGGTGGATCATGTATTGTAAGGTAAGAAGCCAATGCTCTTCACTCTGAATTTGTATCAAAATGTAACACTTTTCGTGGATACTTTTGCTTAAATTCTCCACTCTTGTGCGCAAGGAGTGTAAGCAATATGTACAGCCTATTCTAAAAAGGTTGACCGCAGTGATTAGGCTGTTTTGAGCTGTAAATTCTCTAAGTCGAACTTCGGGTATCTTTTCGGTGTTCAATACAATGACATTCATATACGTTGCAAATGTTATTGTTTTTCTCTCTTCCTCTTGTTTATTGTACTACTTGTATGAATGCGAGAACTAAATTTGCTGCCTTCACTTTTATTGCAAATGTGCTTTTACGTATGGGAACGTAGGTGACAAAATGATCACGTACTCAGATGTATGGAAGATTTCGAAATACTGTATCGTTACGTATTTTAATGAATGTTACTTTTTTCTACACTTAATAACATTTCAACATGTCTTATTGCGCTTAAAAGAAGAAAAAAAAATCTGCAAATTTTTCCCAATTGCGAAGGTTCATCCTTCCTTCCAGGGCTCGAACCTGGCATCTTTGGTTTACTGTTTCCGAAGATACCCGAAAAGAATTTTCAGCTCAAAACAGCCTGATCAATGCGGTCAACCTTTTTAGAATAGGCTGTACAAGAAGCGTGAGAACTATAATTGTTTTGTGAAAATGAATTTTAAACGCTTCTCTTGTTATTCATTTATGTTTTAGATCACTTTTAAATTCTTTACACTTCACCGATATCACGAACGTTTCTTGTATAGGGACTACACAAGAAGTTTTAGAGCTCCTATTGATAAAAAAAAAGAACAGGAAAGTGACTTACCATGCAATTACTAAACGTTTTCCATTTCATTTCTTAATAATAATAACTTGCCTTCAAATACTGCGGAAAAAAATAAAGAAGTAGATAAAATGCTTGAGAAAACGTATTTTCTAAATATCTAACAACCTACTGGAAGCCTACCTAAATATCTAAACATACAAAATTAATTTTCTACATTGTAACGAATCTGTTTTGAAATTTTGTTTTATTCTGATCATTATTTTATCTTCAATTTTAATATGATTTTAAGGCGGTGTAAAGTTGCGATGCGCAAGCGTCGTGAATGGCACATGGGGAATGTATAGGTTTTGAACTTGAGTTGTTCAATTTGTAGACAAACGAACTACCGCGTGAGCTACAACCATTGATTGTCTTTTAAGTATTATTGTAATATTTTTAAATTTTATTTTTCACTTCTTAGTGGCCATTTTTCAAAAAGGATGTTATTGTCTCATGCCTACCTTCACTTAACCCATTTCTTATATATAGGGCTAGGAATTTGATGACCTATAAATTGCTATTAAAAAAATGCCCTTAAAACGATGCATTTATGACCTAAAAATTGCCAAAAAGATGACTTTAAAAAATGACCTAAAATACTATAAAGGTAATTCATGGCGCGTGATTTAACCTAGAAGATAAAAGAAATTTGTATTCATTGCTTCTTGTCTCCTAAATTGTCAGACTATAGCAGTAACAGTAAAAAAAATATCAGTATTAACTTTAATAGTTTTTACTTACTAAGATAAAATATTAGTAACTGTTTTAATTTTAAACTGAAATTTTATCTCGGAAAGTAGATAAAAATAGAAGAGTATGATATTTTACTCATGTTAATTCTTTCTCGTTAATGCTCCATGTACAAATTAAGGCTTGTAAACAAGTAGCGTACATCTGCTCAGGAACGAAGAAAATGACCAAAAAATAACTTATAATTCCAAAAAAAATGACACATACAACCCATAAAGGCAAAAAATGCCCTAACAAATAGATTTTCAAAGTTTGAGTACGACATGAAACATATAAATACTAAATGTTATGCCTTTATGATTTACCAGAAAAAAGATGCAATTTCATCAAAATCCTAGCCTTACAAGCAACGCAAAGAATAAAGATATCACATGTGTTGAACAAGGCGATAGTATTTAATCCACTTCCCGTATCTAATTAGCAGTTGTGCATAAATAGAAATATGTTATTCCTTAGTTTGTGCACCTTTTTCTAAGTTTATCTTAAATATAGTACAACAGAGGCACAATAGGAACTTTCACTGCAAGGCACAGAAACCTGAATAAATGTCGGTGCATTCATTCAAAAGTAATGTTCGGACAAATAGAGAAAAATCTATATATCTACTCAAAATCTATATATCTACCCACATAACACATTATGTATAATAGATATCTGAAGCAGGTATAGAGAGCTATATAATGTCTAAGGTCTAAGTTATACAACTATTATACGTCTAATAGATAATCAAGATTGATATCTGCAACTTGTCTATCGGTGAATAGCTAATATACATATATTAGACATTCGTACAATGCCTACGCTATTCGTTTGTCTTTTGTTCTCTCATGTCTTAGCGGAATGCGCTTGTTCTTTGTTTGTCTGACTCAGCTACAACGGTGTGGCGGCACCGCGGCAGGCGACCTAGGAAGAAGTTGTGTAGTGAAATATTTTAATAAAAGTGTCAGAATATTGGCTATAAATGCAATAACAAATATAGGAATGATCTTGCAAAGACAGTATTCAATCAGGTGAGCATTTATAACATTATTTTCCTATGTTTTATGAGTATATGTGGTGTTGCAGATAGTACAGAAACAGCTTATTGGTTGTAATAAAATGCTCTTGTACACGAGAAAAAAAATGCTTTTGTAGACGCTGGTGAAAATCTGGAAAGTTTGTCAAAATGCATAACCGAAGAGAAGTGGAGAGGTAAAGTAAAGCAACCATATTACTAACTCTGAGCAGCCTGCCATATTACTAACGGGATGGTATCTTCAAACTAGGCCTAGCCGGCTTCGTTCCCTCATTTTTTTACCTATGCTATCCTGTCCGTGATAAGTATGATTAAAGGCCATAAATAAAAAAGGAGGGCGGGGAGAAGGAAAACATTTTTCTAATAGTAACTCATTTACGTTGCCAAATATTGCTTTTATCCAAACTCTCCTACGAGTAAGTGAATAACACAAATATTTGCCTGTCTTTGAACTGCTTGTTGTACACACATGTTCAGACAGAAGTCAGCACATGCTTTAGCTTTGTGTATGTTTTTTTTTTTAAATCAAGGTCATTGAAACTAAAGCATATGTTGAATGAGTGCGAGAATGTGGGTCTTAGAGCGATCTTCTCGCCTAATAAATCAATGGAGTTTATGTGGCAGTATTTGAGATAAACTTTCGTGCTTGCGTGAGGGGAAGGGAGTTGAATTTGAATTTTTTTTTCTCAGACCCAGATAGAGTGGGGGAGAGGATGTTGGAATCTAGTCAGACCTATGTTCTTAGTTCTCACAAATTATATTGAGTTCTTTCCGAAGTTATTCTGAGCATTGTGACAGACTTTTAATATATTTTAATCAAATTATTTCTGTTCTTGTGTGCACTTCGTATACAGTTTCAATTATTTCACATTTGAACACTTCTGTATTTTTGTACGTTTTGTGGGCAGTATGTCCAGATTAGTATATGAACACTCCTTTTATGGCAATTAACTTTTTCAATGTATATAGAAACACGACAGATTTATTGTTGTTAGCTTTTAGCACACTCAATAAAAGCACTCTCTCTATATTTCCGATAAATTAGCATTAAATCAACACCAGGCTAGCTAACTTTGAATGATTAACTCCAGATGTACAATCTGATGCGATTGGTTATATATATATATATATATATATATATATATATATATATATATATATAAAATATTTGCTTACTTTTGATAGATTTATTAATTTTACCTATGAGATGAGAATAAATTTTTATTTGTTATGTTTCAGTCACGTGAAGAACTTTCTCGTTGTTGCCTCGCTGAAATATGACATGAAACGGGCTTCTAAAGCGCTCGAAGCTATTAGTAGGCCTACCTACCTACCTAAAAAAAAAAACAAAAAAAAAGCGCCATTCTCCAGGGCAAGAGATTAAGTTATTTGATGATTTGGAAGTAAGGCTACGAGCAAGCACAATGGAAGCACTTGAACAAATAATTTCCGACTGGAAATTGACGGGAGAAAAAAAGAAAGCAATGGTGAGTAGCTTATTTCTTTCAAAATCTATTGTAATATTTAACTGACTGTAATACTAGAACAAACAATATTTGTGTAGGGCAATACAAGTTTTAGGTCTATGATATTTGTAGACAACTAATTTGTTGTATAACTTTGTGATTTTATTTCGGTTCAAAATTTATGAACGCTGTCATTTTCCAAATTATAACGACTTTCTCTTTTTAATTCTTATTTATTTTTTTAATAAGGTTCGACGCAAAATTAATGGTAAGGGAGTAGTTAATTTAGACTGTCTAAGGAACTGGGAACTTAGTATGTTAACTGGGTTGATGTCTGACCTTTAATGTAGGCCTAATCAATTTTATTTTTATAATGTAGCAATTTATTGAACAACTGCTCAGAAAATTCATTAGTTGAAGCAACCTTTCGTAAATCGATCGCCTATTGTCTAATCCAATATGGACCAAATTTTAAGTTCTAAATCGTGTTTTTCACGCTTGTCATTACTATGTACCCGCTTTTGATTTGTATTACTTCTTGATTTATGAACAGCGACGGCGTAAGATCAAGATGCGTGCGAGGGGGGGGGTTGTATAGGTTATATATATACAAACAGTACTGATATAAGTGAGAGGTACAAGGGCTAAGATAGATTTTGGGGCATTTTCCCCTACCCCAACCTTTTTCAGTGATATCCAGTGGTGCAGGGGACGCTTGATTCACAGATAATGTGTTACAATATCAGTATGGCAGATAGCGTGTACATTAATGTGTATGTATAAAGATATAGCAATAATAAGATTAACGTCGCTCTTACTACAAGAATAACCAATCAATCGTACTTGTGAGCAAAACCCTAGCCAGGAAATAAATTTGATTATTTTTACTAAGAATCCGTCGAAACTCCTTAAATTGTGGTGGCTTTTAATTAGACAATGACACGAAGTACCCCTATAGTGTTAAACTTCAGACTCGTCTCCGGCCTGGGCCAAAGATGCCAAAAGGCCTTAAATAAATCCAGACCGGCCGATTTGGTCTGTCACATAACAGAAAATTACATAATAGATATCTTCTACGTAAAATAAAATATGTGCAAAAAATTAGTAGAAATTAAGACAAAAATACAGGGTTTCCAGTTTCCACTGACCTCTAAAGAAAGTACCGGGGTGGCGTCCTGGTCCCACTACATCTCTGCAAATAACACCTTAGCTGAACGTGTCAAATCGTCGCTCCAAACACAGTGATGCAACTCAAAAACTGCATTTTTATAGATTCACGTCCAAAATATGTATCCTCGAATGGTCTCTAGATGCTCGCCGAGTAACAAATTGAATAGGGCTACGTCCATTACAGATACATATAAACTACAACATAAACCCAAACTTAAAAAAACAAGCGAGCACAGTTTGACATAAATAGGTTACGAAATAATTTAATTTTTGAGTTAAGTCACTCCGTGTTTGAAGCAATGAATTAAAAGTTAACCGTACATTCGAAATCGCATAATTTTATTTCATTTTTAATATGATGTGCCTAGTGTTAGAGACAGCGAAGCGAAGTTCTAGATCGAGGAGGGAATTCCACATCTCCTCCAAAATAAACCCCTGGTTATATAGTTAGCAAATGTGAAACAGCGAATCAAAAACTGAGTATTAGTCGAAAGTTCTTGTTTACAATACTAAAAATCGTAATTCTCAATACAAATTAAAAATTATTTCAATATAGAAACCCAGCCGATGATCTAGTTGCTACCTCAATTTTTTCCAGAGTTGCACCAGGCAAAAGTAGGAATGACAGCTGGACAAAGGCTCTGACAGCTATCTTTCCCATCCCTCACCCTGGCACAGTACTCTCCGAGGAACGTCATTCCTATGACGATCCGACCACTTCAGAACTGTCTACAGAGGACAGATTAAACGTACTGCTTTGGAATCCATGTTACTGTTAGCTAATTCCTTAGGGCATAATCTCCATCTGATACGAGTCCATGGCAAACCAATCATCGGTTCACCTTCCCGCTCGGTATGATACTTAGACAAAGGTCCTGGCCGCTACTTTCTTCATCCTTGGCCCGAAAGAGTGCTCGCCTAACGACGTTATGCTTCAGATTGGGGAGGACTTACGTCATAGTTACCTGTTGTGCCTACTAATGTTAAGTTCAGTAAAGATAATTTAGAATTGCTAAAATATGGCTCAGAGTATAGACTTAGAAGTTACTTAACGTATTAGAATTCCCACATTACATGAGTTAACACTAATTTAAATTCAATTTCAATTCACAAGTGGCACAACAAATTAAAATTGACGACCTTGTGTGGTCTGAGCATCTCCAAAGTCGCGGGTTGGAATCCCGCCTAGGGCAAGGATGTTTGTTAATTTTAACAAGCATTGCATTCATTTAATTGTGAGAGGCGAAGTTGAAAGGTACTAAAAATGACTCATACAAAACAAAGTTTACCAATGTTTTAATATTAGAATAGTCTTCCCCGAAAAT
>JAGDQP010031840.1:0-21684 GCA_022664845.1 Lepisma saccharinum
CTGTTGCCTGTTGATTATAACATTTTGGGTAAAGTTATGGCAAATCGGCTTAGCATTGTTTTACCTGACATTGTTTTGCCCTCGCAAAGTTATTGCATTCCTGGTCGTACGATTTTCGATAATTTACACACTATACGTGATACCATCCATTATGCCAATACACTGAACCTAACTTTAGGGGTAGTTACCCTTGACCAGCAAAAGGCTTTTGATATGTTGAGTCATCGTTACGTTTTCATGTTTTCCAGGCGTATGGTTTTGGCCCATTTTTTATTCAGTTATTTACTTTGTTGTATTCTAAGGCTCAAAGTTTAGTTCGAATAGGCGCACATCTCACTGCACCTTTTCCTTGTCAACGTGGCGTGAGACAAGGCGATCCATTTTCCGCGCCGCTTTTCTCCCTAGCTATTGACCCTTTTCTACGACTTTATGAACGTCGTCTTTCTCCTTACGCTCTACCAATAGGGGATACTCATTTAATTTCTTCAGCTTATGCTGATGATTGTAGCTTTTACATAAGTAAAGATGAGGGTTTTCAAGAGCTCCATGATGTCTTCCAAGTTTGCAGTGAAGCCTCCGGATCCATTGTAAATTCTGACAAATCAACAGGTCTTTTCTGTGGGTCCTGGAAAAGCAGGTCGGATACACCTCTGAATTTTTTGTGGTCCAATCAAGGAGAAAATTCTTAGGAGTCTTTTTGGGCAATGACCCTGAATGGGAAAGTCAGAATTGGGCTCAACTTCTAACCGATATAAACCACGTTCTATCGAGATGGACTCGCTTTTTTCCTTTCTTATCTTATCGTGGACGAGCCCTGCTCACCAACCAATTTGTCGGTTCCCGCCTAAATCACCGTTTGATTGTGCTCTCGCCTCCTTCCACTTTCGTTTCTACAGTTGTACATCGTCTGCAATCTTTTGTCTGGAACGGCCACCATTGGCTACACACCATATTCTTACATGTTTCTATACCAGACGGAGGTTTAGGCCTACAGCATTTGCCGAGTCGGTTACATACTCTTCGACTGCAGTTTATTGATTCATATCTACATGGAACTTTATCCTCCGCTGTACAATATCTTAGAGACTTTTTCTTTTCCCAACTTTTTGATTTACAGGGTCTTTCCTTCTCCTTGTCTGACATATTTCCTCCTCGCCAATTACTTACAAATACCTTTTATAATAGTTGTGTCGATAGCTGGATGTTTCTCAAACCTCAGCTTCAATATCAGCAATTAACCATGGATTATCTAAGACGTCTTCCTGTATTATATACCTCTGTTTTAAAGCTCGCTAATTCATTTCTCTCTCCTGATTTTCTGCGTCGAATTAATTTACACGTTTTAGGACAGTTGATGCATGCTGACGAATCATGGAAAACAGTGTCTGATTTTGATCTTACAGCTGAAAGGGCTTGTACCCGAAGACATTTTCATATTTTCTTGACCAGACTTAAACACAAATGTACTGATTTGATATCCAATGCTCGTAGGCAACCAGTCTTGTCCGTCATCCCTTTTACATATGTAGCCTCTTAGGTCTCTCTTCCTCTTTTCCCCTTACAGCGGAAACAGCTTACTTTTGCCTTTCTTTCTCTTCTCATGCCCACACAACCTCAACCTACTTCATTATATGTTATACCTACATCACAACCTCCATTTCGTACTTGGTATTTCACTAGAAGTGATTCTCGCGATATTGGAATAACATGGCGCCTCATCTATGGAAGAGTAGTTACCCCAGCTTTGTTATACAAATGGAACAAATTGCCTACAGCTCAATGTCCTTGGCGTCCGACTGTTCAAGTTGGAAATGTCCCACACATGATTTTTACATGTGATGCAGTAACACCTCTTTGGCGTGTCCTCAACCTTTTCATTATGAAGCTCCTTCATTTCCCCTCCTTGTCTCTTGAACATAAATTTTGCGGCATCCAAGGACGAAAATTTGCAGTCCTTTTGTCAAATTATTTATTAATTTTAGCGCGCAGTACTATCCGGCAAAATCCTCCTCCTAGACCTTCATATGTTAAAATTTTCAAAGCCCGTCTACGTCATCGCTTGTACATAGAATATTTGTATGCTTTAAAACACGGTAATCTAGAAGATTTTTTATCATATTGGGGTTTTTCAAATGTTTTGTTTACCTTGTTGCCTACTGGCATCCAATTTCATTTTAAAGTTATGTTAGTAGTAGTTAGTAGTTTCTTGTAGACCAAGTCTGTTATTTTTATTTTTATTTCTGTTTTGAACATGTGATGTAATACTTTAGTTTCTCGAGCTAGAGTTAGTTTTATCGTCTAGTGCATTGTAATTGAGTGCAATCCTTACAGATTAATAAAATGAATCTATCTATCTATCTATCTATCTATCTATCTATCTATCTATCTATCTATCTATCTATCTATCTATCTATCTATCTATATGTATGTATGTATGTAAACGATATATTGTTATTAAGTATGTTTATTATAGTCCTAGATCGTATCATAACTGATCTGCACAATCATAGTCATAATTTCATACATTACCAATCTTTAAGTTATATCACATATGTAATATCTGTATCACTTATATATTTCCTGGAGTATTCTGACATTGCATCTAATATACTGTATCAAAGAGTATATTTCATTATTCAGAACCCACTACCGTAATATTACGATAACATATCTCATAAAGACCCCTTTAAATATGACACTCAATAATACATTTTGGAAACACAATGTTAATATTCGCAACACTGTGTATTAAACTATCTTCTTAATAAACGCGGATACTCTTGTTCCATTGCGTTAACATACAGCTACATTAAAAGATTATTCATTTACTTTTACTTCTAACAATGTATATGATTTCTTATTTTGTCAATGTTCAGTTTTCGGAATCCAATCATTCGTTACACATTTACCGCGTGTTTTTGCTTCTTTCCTAAATACAGTAGTTCAGTGTTTCTCAAACTATGAGGTGCGATCCCTCGAGGGTTACGAATATTTTCAACTGAAAGAAGATGAAATGGCAATCGTACTTTCTTTTAATGTGAAGATAATAATAGCCCAAATCTAATTAGCTCTAATTTGTGGTCAGTCGAACACTTCACTGCCGATTTGGAATCCAAATGCTGCTCGATCATAAATTCATTTCTCTTTGAGTGTCAACCAGGTTTTGTACTCTCAAGAGCAGTGAACGAGAGGAAATGATAGATATTCAAAATGATTGAAAACTAATGTTACAAAGTAATGAATACTAGAACACAGCAGAAAAGGCTCTAAGAGCTCTTCTTCCTTCTATGACATCGTATCTGTGTGAGACTTGTTTCTTTCCCGAAGCAAGAATCAGCAGAAAATAGAGTTTCCAATTTAATGTGATGAAAGACATTAGGATAATCTTGTGAAAGCTGAATCCTAGGTTGTAGATATTAATGCGGGCAAAAAGAGCACTAAAGCATTACATTAATAGTTAATCAAAATCAATTTTAAGAAAAATTAATGGAAAATGCACAATAACTCAAAATTAACGAATTAATTTTAAAAGCATCCGTTTGTTTTGAATCATTGTTCTCATTTTAATTAATGATCGTTCATTCATTTAATATCTAAATTCAGTATTCAACAGTGAAATACCTAATTGCTCTTTGCCTCGCAGTTCACGGGAGTGAACAGATAAATAAAAACAGAAACAAAGGTAAAATAGACTACCTTTTTAATAGGTAGTGACGGACCGAGAGATTCATATTTTACCTTCGTTCTTGTTTCTATTAATGTGTTCACTCCCTATAACAGTTGGACAAAGAATCGCTACTCTAAACCCAACCCTGGGTTCGCCACTGCCTTTAAAAGGTGGAAGTACGAAATTCCAATTCAGTACTCCCAATTCAGAAATAGAGGTTTTTACAGTGTACACTTACGCTGAGCTATAGCTTCGAAATGAAACATGTATACAATCTCGATCATCTATACTTTTTTCGTTCCTTATTTTAATGTCACTAATGCCGTAAGGTAAGTTTGTCGGTGTTGTTTTGGTTTGTATTTTTAATTGGCATTGTTTCATATTTGAGACCAATTCAATGACCATTGGTAAATGTCGAATATGTCGATAATCTTTGGTACTGAGGCTTTTAATATTTTTGGACACGGGGTATATCACTAATTAAATCACTTTCAGGGAGTCGTTTAGAAGTAGAGGAACACTGCAGTTAATTTTGTTAGTTTACAAACATCCTGCTAGCACATATGTGAGTACTTTTGCTCTGAAATTCATTTTTCAACTTTCAATTTATAGAACAATAATTTAACAATCAATTCTGTATTGTCTTCTCTTCAAAAACGACATACCCTTGAACCAAATATTTTTTATACTTTCAGAATGTGGAAGTGATGTAGGCACTTTCGGCATGATGCATGCACACCACCCCCATAAATCTTGCTACCAATAATCCAGGTCCCAACTATCTGGCTAATACTAGCAATTAGTGCTGGAATAAAGCTAACAAGAAATATTAAATAAACGGGTACGTAGTGGACTCTGCCCCCCGAGAAAATATAGTAGCTTGTAGTTATATGATCTTTATTTAATGCCGGGAAACTAGTTAGCAGTAAACTGAGAGCTTTGAAGAATATCCAAGCAGCATTTATTTTTCAATATTTTATTGGGCTAAGTTTACACATATGCTGGTGACCCAAAACTGGTACAGTTACACTCATGTCTACACATTACACTAATACTATACTACACATGCAATAATATCTTAAATAATACTCTACGTTGATTACATCCTCACTTTTGTCATGAGTAGCATCAATTTCCTACATAATTTAACATTTATTTCGTTCATGAGCAGTCTGGTTTGTTTACCCTTTTGGAAACACAGGCTGCCCACTGCCTTTTTCTTCCTCTTTACGCGATTGTCCCAATGTACAGCCTTGATTAGCATTGAACAAAATGTTAAACTTTGAAGTGTTTAATATTTTCGTGAACTGAATTGGGTCAATGAGACGTAACGAGTACTTCATTACACAATGCGTCCTAGGGGAAAATTTACAGTGAAAACAATCTTTCCTAAATGGTTAAACCCCTTTGCAGGTATGTCTCGCTTATTCTCTCCTGTAATTATTATTTTCTGAACCTTAATATGCAACTTCCTTTAATTACTCATTATTATGGCATTAATTTCTAATAACAATTGGAATTTGTCATTTAACAAAATTGGTGTAATAGTAATCCATTGATTATATTGAATCACGTGTACAAGAAATAATTTCAAACAGACGAAATAGTTATCGAAAAATCGATCAATCCCGAATACGAAAATGTTTGAAAAACTGAATATATAGTAACAAAATGTCTTGCGATACAATTCATAAATAATTAAATTCTGCATTTTCAACACTTACACACACACACACTACGGAATTGTACTTACGCATACCGGAACATGAAATGGCGGAAAAATAGAAGTTGAATAGGCTCGAATCCAGTGCGTGGTATATCGGGACGATCTACAATATTACTCCTATTTAATATCCTTTCACTTCCGTATGATTACAAATTAATATTGATTACCACCTTGCTCATGTTGAGGATGTATAGAGTTAAACAAAATCTTTACAACACAAAACCCTTGCGTACAAGCAATTTTCTGGAGAATAATAGGTGAGGTGCAATTTTCTGGAGAGGTGTACCACCTAACTCACCGATTTTTGATCTGAAGCCATGTGGCTTGCAGATTGCAAAAGAGAACGCCTAGGCGGCAGTACCAGACCAGTTCTGTTTGGCGCGAGAATAAAACAAATCTATCGCCGCTTGAAGAGCGCTCGCATTAATTAAACTGGGAAATTTGTTACACCCTGTCTATGCTAAATGGTCTTAGTTCATTATGTAGTTATTCTTTGATAAACTATCTTACTAGAGAATCAGGAGACCCTCATTTTTCATTGTTCATTTCAGGCAGTTTAGGAAATATGAGATTATTTTGCTATATTCGTTCTCAGGTTTATCAATTATTTGCTAATTCCTTGATAAAACGTTGTCCCACCTCTCTCTATATCTTCTTTCTGAATAATTTATATTTTAGCAATCAATAATTAATATCTCAGCAATCATAGTTTGTAGTTTTGCTCATAGTTTCACACTTGTTAAGCATATTGTGTACCTTTGTTCTCCAAGTTTATTACCTAAATGGAGATATGGTTTATGTATCATTGAACAGAGTACAATTAAACTTTCTTCATTATTAGTATCACTGAGAGAAGAAACCCCGGAGAAGAACTTTTGAAGCGGTTATTCATAGCATCAGTTTAGTAATTTATTGTTTACAATACATGACGAAAGCATTGAATACGCAATGCGCAACCGCCAACGTTGAGCTGAAATTCCAATTATTGCCCAGATCATTAACTACCCGATACACGAACAGTAGCGTGTATCAACTACGGGAAATTTCTAAATAAATGGTGTTGGTTAGTTGAATGAAGGATTTCATAGACTGAGACAATCCAATTAGAGGGCTCGTCGAAACATCTATATTTTTGCACAAACATACACACAAAACTGGGGCGGCTTCATCATAAAATGAAACAATAACTCTACATACAATGACGTAACACGTGTAGGTTTAGCAAACACAAAGAGATACCCATTAACAGTAGTGGACATTTCTCCGTTTGTCTATGGCACAATGGTAATTACTTGAGATTGCTTTTACAATTGAAGAGTTCACGGAGGGCTGACGCATGTGAAGGTCTGACTATTCTATTTACTCCCATGTATTTAATATTCTAGAAACCTCTTTAATTTGTGGATTGTTTGCGCTTCCGGATTGGAACTTTCCTAGCGCTTAGTTATCAATATTTATTACTGTTTAGTGGTGGAAAGTCATTTAAAGATGGACATCCTCCCTTCTTTCCCTGTATTCCTCAATTGTTCTTACATTTCCTTAAAAATAAAGAACGACTGGCAGTTGTGGCTCAGTACATAGAGAACTGTCGAGATCCTAGTTGAAAGTTCATCATCCGGCCATCGCAATGATTTCCCTCGTTTGTATCTATTATATTATTTGATGCTATTTTGAACAAGGTCATGGAAGATTCGTTTGGAAATCCTTCAAGCCTGTGGACTCTTTAAAGAAGCAAATATCCGAAAGCATGTTTGATCGAGTTGTAAATTTATACCTCGAGGCACAGTAGAAGATTGTTTTCGCATTTTAAAGGTTCTGGGTTCGAATCCAGTGATTGGGCATCCACATGGACATTTCTCGAGACTGTTCACTAATTTATATAAGAGTAAAGTACCTTCTAATTAGGCTCCGGTCAGCTTCCGCATCCACAGGTCCCTCCGCTTTGATGTTACTTGTAAATAAGACCTAATTTTCAGTTATCTCAGACAAATGGATTTGTTATATGATAAATAGCTCAGATATGCATGCGTTTAAAATTATACGATTACCCATTTTGAATTTCTTGATGTTATCAGGTAATTAAAATCTTATTCTATCGAAAACATATCCAGTTAGTCAGGCGACATGGAAAGACCGGTGGGAAGTCGTCTAGTTTTAAAAAATCCCCACAAGAAGTAGGCGTCGGCGGGAAGTTGCTGGGTTGGGTTTGGCCCCTATGTTGGCAAGTCGATGGACCAACGGGGGCCTGGAAATTGGCCCACGACCTATTGCAGCTTATGCGTCGGTGCCGATGTGCCTCAATATATTTCCCTAGTACTTGTAGGACCTTACTGCGTCCCAGCAAAAAAAAACCGTCTTGGACAGCATTTGGCGTTTTGGGTGACGTTTTCTACAGATAATATTACGCTAGCATCTGCTCTGTTTTCAGCAAGAAATGTAAGAATAAATTTTAAGCACTCAATAAAAATGTTTTCAATTTTTTTCTTATAGGCAGCAGATTCCCAAAAGTCAGCATTTATTTAAAACAGTCTACCGGAGTCCCTGGAAACGTCCTTTTGAATTAGCGTTTGTAATGCAAATCCTTCAAATGGGACAACACCACTTATAGCATGCAAAAAGCTCAGTAATAAAAACTATGAAACTTATAATCAAACCAAAGACTAACATGATGAATATTCCTTGTAAATAAGAAAGAGAAAAAGGAATATCTTCTTTGCTTGGAGAGTTATGTAAAAAAGAATCATCAAGTCTTTCTTCATCTGTTAACACATGGGTAAATCCAGCTTCTATTAATCTGATAATGATCCTGTTAAATCTTGGAAGATAAGGATGATGCATGGGAACAGGAAATGACGCTGAGACTGTAGCTATGTTATCATTACTGATATGGAAATTCACACTCTTATCTTCTGATCTCAATTGTTTCCTCAAACTTCTTTGGACTTTGTCAAATGATATCACTATCCTGTCTTGTTTTTCTGCAAGAAATTTGACCAATGAAAATCCACAAGTTGGATTCTCAGAACATGCCTTGGTTCTTAAGCCAATATTTCTCAAAACTGGATCAGTGTTATCTGTTAGAAAAGGCAGAAAATATTGAGTGATTTCTATTGGAAATTTCGATTTTGAAACATCCTCCCTACTGTTAATAGCAGGGTAGAAGTGAAGATTAACTATAGAACTTAACAACGCACTCTGATATAAAGAAGTAATTATCAAACATGCTGCAGTAGAGAGCACAAATATAAATCTGAGAATTCTCTTTTTAGGCTGTCGAGGCACCGAGATATGTAAGGCAACAGACAATATGTTTAAAACTGTTTTTGTAACATCTGGTACTTGATCCTTACGCAATACCATATATTCAGATAAGCGCATTGTTATTAGATTAAAGAACAACATAACAAACTATGCAACCCACAATGGTATACTAAATGGAAGAACAAAGCTCAGCCACTGAGGGATTAGTTTTGCGCTGGGAGTAATGAATATTAAGTAGTGAAAACAGAAAATGTGCATAAATTCCATAATCTTCCACCACTTGTATGAAAGACCAACGTAAGAAGCTCCTATATCAGTGTATGAACTTAGATTATAGAGGTTATCTTGTTTTGTTTTGATTTGTTTTGACCTAAGATTCTGGGCGTAAAGTTCATATGAAGAGCTATAGACTTCATCATTATGTCATTTATCTGGAAAGATCCGTTACCGTAGTTGGTTATTGTAGGAATCGGTATGTTAGGAAGATGAAATATATCAAGCGAATGCCTGTGGACGTTTGCAGTTTTGACCTGAAACAGTTGTTCAATATCTGATGTCTTGTGTTCAAACAAATCATATTTCTTATGCTTGCTCTCTACGATAAAATTTAGATATCTAAATGGATTATATGATACAAAACAAACACATGTTGCATACTGCTTTCTTGACTCTTTGCAGTCATTTCGTCTCATTAAAACTTCAACACTTAAAATATTCAAATTCCAGAATATCTCAAAAATCATGTGCAATGTTACGTTGTCTATATACTCCTTAGTGTGAGTTTTTAGAAATTTTGCTCTTCCACTCCAGAAACTGAGTTGTTGAATATTTATCGTACAATATCACTCGTACAAGTGATTGATAGCTTTCAATGAAAATGAAAAAGCAGTCGCTTTTACCAATAAATTCGTCGTTGTGAGATAATACTGTTGACTCTGATGTATAGTTAGGAGAAATATTTAGTAAATTTAAAGGTGATTTACGAAATAGATTCCGGAGATTCATGTTTTGTAGTTGTGATGCAAGAACGATGCTTGGAGATTTGCAATGAGCGGAACATGTGGTAGCTAATGTTTCTGAAATATATTCATTAAAGTCCGCTTCTTTTGTGTCAATTTCTTCCCAGTAAACTTGAGAGTAGGTGCATTTGTTGGTAAGAATTAATGCCACTATAATCCCTATTACAGTGTTAATCATTTTAGACACTCTGGAGAAGCTTTTCGGGTTAGTGAAACCTGAAATAAGAAAATACATATTATTCACAGAAAATCTGGATTCCAGGATATTCAGTTGAATATCCAGAATGTTGCGAAACAACACTGACAAAACAACCTCATGAGTTCTCTTACATGAAAATAAGAAAGAGCATGAAAGGTGAACCAACGTTAGAGTATTATGTTTCCAATACCATTACACTAGAACTAGGGTGCCATACTAGCCTCTAGAACTTCAAACCAGGTCTATATAAAAGTGAATATTCCATTATTGTGCAATGGATGCGGCAAGAATTAACTAAAGGAGGTAGGGGATTCCTAGACAGGGTATAAATAGTAAAGAACGACGAGTAAAACGTTATTCCTTATTAGTGTAGATGACAAAGTTAATTACTTCCGTCTAGTCAAGCAATGAGAGGCTTTTTAAGGACAACAAAAATTCCAAAATACTTTGAAATTTATGTATTTTACTCCTGTTTGTAATAAATCTGGCTAATTGTTTTAAAAATCGTAACAGCAAAGTAATATATTTGCATTATTACAAGTTACAAATTGGTTTCTAAAATTGTTTTATTCATGTGGCCGAGTTGTAGTATTTATTGTCATACGTCTTATGAGGGTATTCTAGCGAATCGAGAATCCAATTAATAGATCAAGAATCCAATCCTATTAATCCAAAATATAGCGTATACCCAACTTCGTATACACTCGTTCTTTAGCAAACATGGTCTAAAGCCTGTAGCGGTCAGCGTTACCAAACATTCCACGACGATTTAAGCAGACAAAGTAACCCGAAGACCTAAATTTGGAGGATCTAGTAACACAGAGAACAGTGTCGATATTTGATGCCCTAATGGAAAAAGGCAAAGAGAAGTCTCTGTATTTTCTCAAACAAACTCCACAACACTGACAAGATAACCCTTTTTTCTAAGATTTTTGTGAATTATCGTAACAAATGGCTGTGGTGAATTATGTAGCTGAAAGAACTGTAAGTCTCATCCAAAAGTATAATGAAGCCAAACAAAAGACGAGGAAAGAATTCCAACGGAACCTTCCATTGGTTAACAACCATCGTAAAAATTTTCCCGCTCCACTGAATAAAGCGTTTTTGTGAATTGAGACTACAAATAGTGACAATTTTTCTAAGTGTTAATAACTAAAAATAGTCAAAATGGATCGACCTGTAAATATGACTTAATTGTACTGAAATTTCGTTAGTTATTAGTAGACATCAGAAGGAATAAAATAAACCTAGTGGACGCTTGACCACTGTTAGTTTTGTTATTTGGAACACCTTACTAAGGGATTCAAGAGAATTTTTGACAAATAATATATTTTGTTAAGTAAATCTAAGAAATTTAATTACTCATTAGTAAATTAGGAATTAGAAAAATGTGACGGATTGGATGTGATGCAAAATAACTGTGTAGATACTTCAAAAAATGAAAATTTGTATAAAAAAGCTGTTAAAACGGAATGCATAACTAGCAGCAAATACCGAAGGTTAAAACCGTGGATAACTTAAGCTATTATCACCTCTATACCGGAGAGAACTTAATTGGCAAGTAACAAAACATAAGAACAATATAGAATTAAAATAATATTACAAAAATATGAAAACAAAGTCTCTCAACTCATAAAAAAAGAAGAAAAACAAGATTATTATAGTAAAAAGATTTTCGGATGTAACAATGATACAGGTATATTATGGAAAGTCATTGCAAATATCACAGATTAAAGTCAAAAGAGAGATGTTGATATTAAAGAAATGCAAACAAATGAAGTATTAAGAATGTTTGAAAACTACCTAAATTTGATGGTTAATACATTAAATGACCATTTTTCTAACATAGGTAAATAAAGTTAATAAATTAGATGTGAAAATGCATAATACTTGCAAAACAGAAACTGGTCCAAAAAAATCATTGTTCCTTAATCCAATCGCGAAACAGCAAATAAGTGATTACATAAACCAATTAAAGCTAAAGACAGCATCAGGTATAGACGAAATATCTGTAGCGATATTAAAAATACGAAAACGTATGTAGCAAAGCCGTTACAACATATTTTTAATTTGAGTATTGAAACAGGTATATTTTCCTGAAGACTTTAAAACTGCTATGATAATAGACCAATTTCATTATTAAGGAATTGTTCGAATCTACTAGAAATATGCATTTAAAAAAATGTAACGTTCTTAGAAGGAAACTATTTTTTCTCAGAAAATAAGTATGTTTTTAAAGCTGGAAAAATCACTTCAGATGCAACATAAAAATTTACACTAACCATATGTAAAGAGATTGACAAAAATCGTGAAGCACTAACTCTGTTCCTTGATCTAGCTAAAGCTTTCGACACCATATGCCATTATATACTATTAAGTAAAATGGAACACAGTGGAGTACGAGGTCTGACATTGTCCTGGTTCAAAATCTACCTAAGAGATAACATAAGCAACCATTCTTGTATCAAATATGGAATCCTGCAAGGGACAGTTTTAGGTTCATTTATATTTTTAACTTATATAAATGAACTATGTAACTTAAAACTAGATACTCATACACAGTCATTTGCAGATGGCACATCATTAGCAATTAGTGTACAAGTGGGATGAAACGTACCATAAAACTGAAATAGAGTTTGAGAAAGTAAGCAATTGGCTAAACGTAAATTTACTACTATTAAACGCTGACAAAATAAAGTATATAACATTGTTTCCAACAATAACTGGACAACCAGTAAGCAATATGGAAATAAAACTGCATAAATATGATAAGATCAAACACTGTAATTGTAAAACTCTTGTACGAGATAAACTAATTAGTTATTTAGGAATAATCATTGATCAACACTTGAGATGGAATCTACACATTCAACGTGTATATAAAACTATTACGGAAACTATCTTATAAATCTGTACAACTTAGAAATATATTGAACATTAAGACACTACGCATAGTGTATCATGCACTAGTACAAAGGTTAATCCAGTACGGCATAACAAGTTGGAGTGGCTAACGAGACTCATATAAAACCTGTAATTGTTCAGCAAAATAAATAATATATTAAGAATATGTATAAACAAAACGTATGAAACAAGAGTAGAAAATTTGTATAACGAATTCCCTGTACTTTATCTACCTAAATTGTATATAAAAGCTGTTTTAATGTATTTTAAAAGAAATGAAATTGAAGGAAGAAAAGTACAACATATCCATGAAACTAGAAGCAAAACACAAACTAAATTTAGAATACACAAGAACAACTAAAGAAGTAGCAATATGCCATTCTGGTAGCATGGAGCCAAAAATTACAATAATGTGCCAATATATATATATATATATATATATATATATATATATATATATATATAAACAGAGAGAGAGAAGTTTAAAAAATCTAATATCAAAATGGGTCAAAATATATAAAATGAAGAAGTAGAAGCAATCTTAAACTATATTTAACATTTAATCTTAAACTTAAACTATCTTAACATTGCACTACATTTGATCATGAAAAAAATGTGTATGCTAACAAGGTAATAATAATAAACAACAATTGACTTGAGCTGCTGGCTCACACACGCAGTCCGGTCTTATGTGAACCACTTAATCTGTATATTAAAAAAAACTAATTCGAAAGAGATAAAAAGTTCAAATAGTATGGTGCAATTAGGTTTTATGCCGGAATTTTATAATAACAAGCTAAAAATTTGTGAAAATGTTCAGAATGTTGTCCTAAACAACATACTCAAAGTCAAGAAAAATCTCGCTTGGGGAAACTGAGATATGACATCATCAACATGGCCGCCGACCTAATTTAACTTTTAAATTTTAAAGCTATGTATATTCTCGACATTTTAACATAGAGACTTCGTTCTTGTTTCATTTCCCATAGAATATATTACCAAATGTTATTGATAACTAGTGTTCGTCATACATAACCGCCATCTTTAAAAATGGCGCCTAGAATTGAAAGGAAAGTATATTCTTAATGTTTGTTGCCACATCTAACTGTGAATAACTTGGAATCGAATACGAATATGGAAACACTTAATGAAATAATCGTTATTTGCCTTTTCAAGAGCATTCCAACGAGCCCAATATCATTCTTGTATCTCTAAAACTAATGGAGTTAGTTGATTTTATGCGCACCAAGCAGTGATTGATACCTTTAAAAATGAGTTCGCCATATTCACTTCTGACGCTATTAGTGACGTTGCAAAGTAGATATGTTTTACAAGTAATAAATACAATTTTCTGGATATTTTTTACTATAATTCTTCCATAAATAAGAGCGAAACATACAACTTGGAAAATATGTTTAACAGATATGACGTTATCAATATGGCGCCGACCGACTTTATAATTTTAATTTTGAAAGGTAGTATCTTTTAGAAATATGAAAATAGAACATTTGCTCTTTTTTTATTTTTCACAAAATGCATAATATAAGAAAATGCACAAAATGCATAATATTAGAACGAGCGATTGCCATATACATCCACTATGTTTAAATATGGCGTCATGTTTTGGAAAGGTTTACTTTTTAATATTAAAAAATATTTTCAGATTTAGCATATGTTAACTTAGAAAACATTACGATACAACAAATTGAATTTTATTTACAATGATACACATTATAAGAAGAAACGACCCATAACTATTGATATAAGAAACAACGTATTTCTGCAAATATAACTCGTTTCACTTTAACAGTTCAGGCTAAGGAAAAACAGGTACCTTTATCAAATCTTCGTTCGTCTCTCTCTAATGCCACTGCTTATTGTTCACACTCCTCCGTGTCATCGTCCTCATCTACAATCTGTGAACGGTTTTCACAACCATAACCAACACAATAGCCATATATCGTCGAGCAGTTTAAGCCACTTCTTAGACACTCGTAATTTCGTTCGGAACCAGACTTACAATCACAATAAATTATATGCAGGATGTTTTCTGGTGCGTGATCATTTTCGTTGAGAATAGGTTTGTGACTACCATCTATCAGGATCCATCCCCAATCCGTTGGTGGTAAATTCACACCGTTCCACTGATGAACCTGGTGGTAAATGCGGTATAAATGCTACCTTGCTGCGGATGATGTTGGTGGAAGTGTAGATAAGTCAAATGTTGATGTAACGGCCTGCGTCGCCACAGTTCTCATGTATTGACGATATCTTGCTTCCTCTACGGTACTGTCAATATCGTAGCCGTATAAATCGAGAAGAAATGATGCTCCAGCACTTGCAATTTCTTCGTGAGTTGCGTCTGACCTGTTAAACACACTTACACGTTCGCTTAAAATAGAGTTTTTTCGTAATTTTTTGAAGGCTACTTTTTCCCCTTCTTAAACAGCGCGGAAGTTGTATCACACCCTGTTGCGGCATGAAAGAAAATAATATTAGGAAAAACTTCTCCAAAACCAGCTTGATTTTTTTTACTATTATACACTTTCTGAGGATTTTCCCCCCAGGAATTAGCATCCACACATCAGTGTCTACATCAGCTTGTGCAGCCAAAAGGACTAACAAATCCGTATCCTCTCCCACAAGAACTGGCGCTATTCATGTTCTTGCTGCATTCGCTGTTGTTGAAACCGCCAAGAAGTCTGCGTCGGCGGAAGATTGAAGAACGTTAATACCCGCAGACTGAAGATGTTTCGTTAGAAGGTTTATAAATATTTTTTTGTTGGAGGTGTTTTCCAAAAGACAAAGTCCTTGGGACACAACAGGTGTCTTGAGATCGTCGATTAATGTCTTCTTCGCTGATCCCTTAGTCCTTCGTCTCTCATGCTCTGCATCTGTCATAGTTGGACCTGAGTATCCATCGAAAACGACATTAACTCGGTGCCCGTAGTGTTTCTGAATGTATTTGACGTACTGGAGACAAATCTGACGAAATTTAGCCGGACGCATCCAAGTCACACGATGCAATAAGAAACCTTCATCGATTGTATATACGGGATCTGTTGGTAATGTGCTGTCGCAAGGTGCATTGAAACACCATCAAAAAGGGTAGGTGGTCTTGCAGCCGATTCGTATTTCAAATATTAGGCCAGTTCTTCCTCGCTTCGCACGACACACAGGACACGATGAAAAAGTTGGTTTGGGGTCACTTCTACATCTCTTCCTTTAAATTTTATAGTTTTTGCCACACTTGCAAGTGATCGGACTTTGTCTTTTCGCCTAAGATGCACGTCACTGAAACGTTGACCCACAATTGATTTCATCGCAGCTACACCTCGATCTTGGGCTTCATCACTGTTCACACTATCGTCACCAACTAATCCCGTAGCAATGGACACTAGAAGATTGGACGAGGTTTTAAAGGGATTGTGCGAGTGCAACCAGGCCATCATCTCTCGAAGATCCTTATGATCCCTTACTTTATGAGATTCTCTCAGTTCCACGTGTTGTTGGGATGTCCTAGAGAAAGTACGACTGAAGTTTTCGACTGCGTCTACAACCTCGGCTGAAGTAGGCATGGCACTCACCCAGCGCGCAACCACATTTTCAGTCATTCCTTGTCCGTGCGTTAATCCACCTGCAGTTTTCATTGTACAAAGTAGCACTTGTTCAATTGTCATGTCCATCCATATGCCTGACCAAAATTTTTTGGTTCTTCGAATTGTAAAGTAACCATGATTCACGAATTTGTGAAATTCCTCAGGGGTCATGATTGTTTCTAATTGCAGCATTTGCTGCAAGTGCATGTGGGCAGACTTCGCATAATTGAAGTGGCCAGCAGCGTGCAAGAAGGGGCTCATACACTGGACACTATAAATGTGAAGATACCAATCGCCAGAGCGTTCTGCTCTTATGAAAAAACGCATAATGTTAACTAATTCGAAGTATTGCGCCCATAGTTTGCCGGTTCGATTCGTTAAAGATACTTTGTGTAAAGTTTCATTTAACATGCTTTGAATGTCCAGTAGACATTAAGATGTGCTTATATTTTCAAGTGACAGCTCACCTCGAAGTACATCTGAGTGCACACTTTTAAGTCTTTGAGTAAGATCTGCATCTACTTCCACATCATTTGTTAGTAATAAGTTTGCAATCGAAAATGGGCACGGATGGCTCGAGCATATGCCTTCCCGGTCATCATGTGGAGTACTGTGTTCTTCGGGTAGATGGTTTCCCATAGCTCTTGCAAACCGCTACCGGCCATAATGGTTCCAATGGCACCAAGAAATGACATAAGTAAGTGAAAGCCACCAAGACGCACAATCACACACGAGAGGGGCTGTCTTCTCCTACGGCTAGAACTATGTCTATGGCTTTAGTGTAGAGTGGCTGATCGAATGTCACCACACAAGATTTTTTATTTCTTTCTATGTATTGCTTCGCTGCGTTCATGAGGCAAGTGTAAATTCTACTTGGATTTTCTGGGGAAAGGTAGAGGCAACACAGCTGATGTGTCGTATTCCTTAGTACTAACTGTAGTCATAGCTTCCATATTTCCACTCCAACTAGGACTTGATGTTTCTTGCAGTATGTATCCCAACATCCAGGACAGATCAACCAATCGAGCATCTTTGGCACATTGTGGTTGTGGTAGAGCTGCGCTGATATCCTCCACCTGAAAAATATACGATCCTGCCTTCAAAGGTCTCTGATAACTCATTACCGTCCAGAAGCCTAACGATTCCAAATTGAAGTCTGCAGAAGAATCAATCTTCGGTACAAAACTGCTCGTATATACGGATTCTGCTGGTGTGATGCATCTGATGCCCCTCATAGCGTGGAAAGTTCCATGTCCATCCAAAATGTCGATGTTGTGGTCAGCGTTGTCAAACACAAACCGAACGTATCCACTGTTATTTACTGAGGGCGGGGCGTTTATAGCAACTGAATTCTCAAATTTAATAGTCTCCTTGTAAGTTACACATAACCCTAGTTTTGACAACACATCTACAAGAACTTTAGAGCCATGACGTCGGTGAAGGTGTACGCTTAGTCTGAGCTGCAAAGGTGAGGTAAAGGAACGTGGACGAATGGAAGCAATAATTGCATGTGCTATAGTAACACCTTTTCTTTTGTTTGTTTTAACCTCGTCAACGGGTTTGCGAGTTCGGATAAGAACGTTTATGAAGGCTGTAAGCGTCTCCGGAATTAATTTATTGTTCATTTCCAGAAGCAATTTGCTCTACTGTTGGATAACTGTCACATTCGTACACTCGAGTACGAGTATCTCGACGAATAACTTTGGTTGCCATTTCTACAATCCTCATGCTTTCCTCCCTTTCGTTGGTTTCTTTTGCAGTGTACCAATTATCAGTCAGAAGTTTATGGGCTAACCCAGAAAAGCATACAACACTACTCTTCAATACCTGTTCGGCAATGACAATGTTTTCACCAAAGTGTCTCTGAAGCTTCTTCTTTAATTGCTTCTCCGTGTAGAGCTCGTCTGTCGGACATCATATTTTCATTATTTCGCCGGTTGAATACTGAGGGAGTTGCTGGAGGGAATACTGAAATTCATCAGTAGTGTCCAAATACTCACATAATTTCTGAAATGCGTGCGATTTATTGGAGTCTTCAGGTCGCCCTGAGTGTGATTTTTGCCCTGGTAAAGAAGAACCTGGACGATTGAAATATGAGTAGCACTGTTACTGTCTATGGTAGCGGGTTTCTGCAGCGACAAGGTCAATTTCGGTATTAATTTTAACTAATACTTTTTCCCCCCATTCATCGGCACGTCTTAATGCCATCGAACGCACTGACTCGATTACATGTAACGTTGCAACAACACTATAAGATGTTTGCCGGTCCGGGTGCATGACTTCGTCTGTTGTACAAATATCTTTCTCACAAAACAGACATTGCAGTTTGAAGTCGAAGTTTGGAAGAGATGAGCGTGCACTTCGTAAACATTCTTAAAGACATTACTTCATTGTTTACTTTCTTTTATTTGCTATTTTATTTTCTAAAAAGAACGCCTTAAGCTGGTTTGCTGTTATTGTTAGTTAATAAGAGTTTACACTGTGGCGCCATCTACTGACCAAAAGGTAGAGTGTTGCAATAAATTATGGATGCTAATCACTGCTTGGTGCGCATAAAATCGACTAGCTCCATTAGTTTTAGAGATACAAGAATCATATTGAGCTCGTTGGAAAGCTCTTGAAAAGGCGAATAACGATTATTTCGGGACGTTTTCCCATATTCGTATTCGTTTCAAAGTTATTCTTAGTTAAATGTAGCAACAAACATTAAGAATATACTTTCCTTTCAAATCTAGGCGCCATTTTTAAAGATGGCGGTTGTATATGACGGACACTAGCTATGAATAACATTTGGTAATATATTCTATGGAAAATGAAACAAGAACGAAGTCTCTATGTTAAAATGTCGAGCTTTAAAATCTAAAAGTTAAATTCGGTCGGCGGCCATGTTGATGACGTAATATCTCAGTTTCCCCAAGCGGGATTTTTCTTGACTTTGAGTATGTTGTTTAGGACAACATTCTGAACATTTTCACAAATTTTCAGTTTGTTATTATAAAATTCAGGGTTAGTGCCATATTTGGTCTAATTGCACCGGACTAAAATTCAAATTGAAATTAAGAGTAATATTTATAATAAGTGAATACAATGCTAGGATACTTTTCTAAGCCTTCAGTTCGTTAGAGTAGCGAAACAGGCTCCCAGCAGGGAGTAGCAAACTGCGAAATTGAAGCAATAAAGTGAATCGTACTTGTGTTAGAGTTAGTAGTAGTTTCATTTTGTTAATTGTTGAACTGGATCATTGTTATGAAGGAAAACAAACGACACAGTCCCAACGCAAAAAAAATAGGCGTAAGTTTATTTAAGAAATCGTTTGAACTGTGATGTTGCTGTATCTGTGATAATGAAAGAAAAATACATTAAATTATAGATATGTAACAATAGAAGTATAATAATATTAATCGTACTTTCTTTTCTGTTGGGTAATTGTGAAACGATATCGTTTCTCAAAATGTGTTCCATGCCGAAGTTCTTTTAAATTAAGAAATAGTTACAAACAATTGCGAACAAACTATTCGTTCTATTTAAAATAATTCAAAATGGCTTATTTATATTTATTCCCGATATGACTCTCATTCTCAAAATGGAACAATTCGATTCTGCTCATTATAATATATTTCTAATATTCTGTATTGAATAGCTTTAAGATATTATAGATGACAATATTATAGATATTAAGAAATTGTAGATATCATTATCAATTATTGTAGAAGCAAAAATAAAAAAATATTTTCTTTAGTTTTTTTTTACATTTTAGTGCGTGTTCGAACCAATTAAGGGCAAACAGTTTCCATTACAACTGTTTAAGTTGATACAGTTTAAAGATATTTCAGGGAAGGTACTGGTTTCCAGAATATCGTAATTACATTCTATACGTGTCTTTACGCGTTGTCATCTTAAAGTTCCAAATCACATAGTTTCCGAGTTATAGGCTGGCATGAAATTACAGAATCCCCCTGCATACTCTCTCGTGTTCATTAACAGATTTTTGATTCACACACAGCGTTATTAAGCGTTTTTGAATTCTATAGTTTCTTCTACACAAAACATAATCGCAGAACCATAGGCCGCTGCACTGTTGCTTAAGAAAACACTTAAAATCTCCCAAACGTTGCGTATGTTCAAAGCTATGACAGACTTCCGATCTGATGTCACGGTTTTTAAATAGTGCCAAGAAGACTTTGTACGCGGTACGTACACCTTGCAAGTTATGTAGAACAGCAATATATGTAGCTATCAAAAGACGTACCCAGAGAATCTCAGAGTAAAATATCCAACCACTATACAAATGATTCTTGAAGATCCTGAAGAGACTTGAGAGAAATTCATTTGGATTGAGCGAAATCTTTGAAATTATCATTTGGATTGCGCGAAGTAGTAAAAATTTATGTCTCCCAAAAGAGTTCCAAACAGACTCTATAGAGTTTAACTTAGCAACAAATACGCTGATGTCCCCAGTTGTAAAGATGTTGTTTAAGTAGAAAAATTGTAGCGCCATTCCACCACGGATAAAACTAAATGTTCTACCAAGTTGGTAGTACTAACCACAGGATTACCTCGTATTTTATTTGTATTATTTACAGCATCATATTAATATTCATCATTTGTCCAAAACGTTTCTTACGTTGATGACTTGTTTCTGATTTATCGAAAAATATGTATTTTATTTTCCTTTCGCCGGAGTCTCAAGAAACCTATTATCTCGAAAACGAAGTGGAAGACGACCCGTTTATTTGAAGTATGGTGTCAGGAATCATCGTCCGAGATTTTTGTATTTAATTTCGAATCACTCTCTCTATGTTTAAATGATTATATGCTTAATATTTAGGATATATGAATTAAAAAATGCACCCTGAAGAAATATAGACTACTGTATATTCCGTGCTTACTAGCGTTAGTGTGCAGTTAATAACTGAGACATTTTTCAATATACAATAGTATTTTACTCACCTGAAGTGTGATTTTTCTTTGATGCTACACAAGTAAGTCTCGCACTATGTTGCCAAAAGCGTTTAGGAGTTTTGAAATCCACTAATATTGTTTCCAGTAGATTCTTCAAGGTTACACAAAATACTATGGCGCGTGTGTGGAGTAATATACGTTGAAATATCTATTAATTGCTGTCAATATGTATGGAAGGTCAACGCCACATTTAGCTGCGACACAACACCTTCAAGGATATATTATGAAATTGGAATTCATAATAAAGTTATTATTCGAACAAAGAAAGCTGTAAATCAGATATCATCCACAGTCGCATGTTACAAATAACGTCCACTTGTTTATTGTCCCTCATTATTGAAGGATAA